>CABHPP010142468.1:32915-44593 GCA_902168425.1 Peromyscus attwateri | reverse complement strand
CTCAGCTCCGGAAAAAAAAAAAAAAAAAAAAAGAAACTTAAAAAACAAAACAAAACAAAACACCTAGAACCCCTCCTGTCTCTGCCTCCCCAGCAGCGGGATGAGAAACATACACTGCACACAGCTGTTTACGTAGCTGTTGGCGGTCTGAACTCAGGTTCTCTGGCTTTTGCAGTATTTATCCCCCAGTGTCTCTCTTGCTTTCCTTTCCTTTCTTTCTTTTCTCAAAAAAAAAAAAAAAAAGATTTGTTTTTATTGGACGTGTATGAGTGTTTATATGCATGTATGTATATGCACTGTATGTATCAGGGCCCATAGAAGCCAGAGAGGGCATCAGCTTGCCTGGGACTGGAGTTACAGGCAGTTGTGAGCTGCCATGTGGGTGTTGGGAACTGAACCTGCAACCTGTGCAAGAGCAGCCAGTGCTCTTAACTGCTGAGCCATCTCTCCAGCACCCTTTTTGTGTTCTTTAAAAAAAAAAAAAAATTCTTAGCCCTGCGGTGGCACACTTGTGAGGCAGAGCCAAGTGGATGTCTGTGAGTTCGAGGCCAGCCTGGTCTACAGAGTGAGCTCCAGGACAGGTTCCAAAACTACACAGAGAACCCCTGTCTCGAAAAACAAAACAAAACAAAACAAAATTCTTTTAAGCTGGGTATGGTGGCACACAACTTTAATTCCAGGGCTCAGGAGGCAGAGGTGCTGTCAGTTCAAGGTCAACCAAATCTACACACTGAGTCCTTGTATCAGAAAACTACATTCAGTTATTAATTAATTTGTGTGTGTGTTGGGGGTGGGCATGCAAGTGCTATAGCACCCGTGTGAATGAAAATCAGAGGACAACTTTCAGGAACCTCCTCTTCTTCCTGTGGGTTCCAGGTCTGAGCTCAAGTTGTCAGGCTTGGAGGCAAGCATCCTTACCCACTGAGCCATCTCACTCTTCTCCGGGATTCTCCATGTGTTCTGGACTCCAAAGCCACCGATTCCCCGAGGCCTGTGATGCTGGGGGGCAGACAGCCTAGGTTCCCATTGACCGTGGGTACCCCTTCTTCTCAGCGTTCCCCAGTTTTCTTGGGCCCCTGCTACTTGACGTTAGGAGGGTCTTTGCGCCGCAGTCGTGGGAGCTTCAACCTCTGTAAGCAGACCCACTGGCCTGGGACTTTCAGCTCTAGGATGACGCAGAAACAGCTGTCCCCTGCCTTGGATCCTGATCTCAGGCCTATCTCTCCCCTGACCCCCAAGCCTGCTCAGCGTTTTGAGCCTCTGAATCCTTGCTAGCAGGGCGACAGCATGCCTTCGGATGCTCTAGTCACCACATGGCTTGCAATCGAACTTGGGATCAATATTTCCTGCTTTGCTCCTTCACAGGAACTCAGCTCCAGTCTGCCTCAGGATTTCAGCCTCATGTTGGAAGGATTTGCAACAGTTGCCTTCTGAGTCAATTCCGCTGGGGCTTTGGTGACAAACCGCTCCGGCTGTGTCGGGGCGGTTTACAGTGTGCACCAGGGCCTTTGATGGAATTACAGCTTCTGCTCTGTGCTGGCTGCCCCTCTGCCTCTCTCCACATGGAGAGAGCTGGAACCAGAAGGGAATGTGTGTCTGGGCAGCTGTGGCCCTGCGTGCCCGCATGCTGCCGTGTCTTGGCTACGGCAGGAGGCACAGCCTTGCTTGGCAGAGCTGAACCCAGGAACAGGCGATTAAACAGAGCACGCTGCCGGTTTCCTGGGTTCCACATTTATTACCTACGTAAAGGGCATTCACGGCCTGCCAAGGAATGCTAGACTCCTTCCTGAGTCAGTGAGCCTTTCAAAGGCATCTCTGATTGCCTGTCTCCGCCTCCCTTTGTCCCAGCCTCTATCACAGGTCCATTAGGCTTTGGGTAATTTGCTGTTAATCATCCGTTAGGACCCTGAGAGTCTGGCTACAGTACAAGGCATGAGGGGTGGTATGAAGGGCTTGAGGTTGGGGAGCAGGGAGAGAGGAATTAGGATCTGTGGCTCAGACCACACTGTGGTTGGCAGGGCTGGTGGGGACGGGAATCATGTCCCCTAACCTCAAGCCCATCAATCCCTATATCATCTTCTCTCTGCCACCAACCCTGTCCCCTGACTTCCCTCTCTTTCCTGCTTTGTCTGGTCCAAGATGAGCTTGTGTGCTTTGAGACATAGCATTCTTTCGGGCCAGAGGGAAAAGCATTGAGACATATGGAGGCTGTCACTCTTCAGTGGCCCAAGTTAGAATTACTATTACTATTATTATTATTATTATTTAAAGATTTATTTATTTATTATGTATACAGTGTTCTGTTTGTATGTATGTCTGCACACCAGAAGAGGGCACCAGATCTCATTATAGATGGCTGTGAGCCACCATGTGGTTGCTGGGAATTGAACTCAGGACCTCTGGAAGAGCAGTCAGTGCTCTTAACCTCTGAGCCATCTCTCCAGCCCTGTTATTATTTTTTTTTAAGAATTATTTGTTCATGTATTTTATGTATATGAGTGCCCTGTCTTCATGCACACCAGAAGAAGGAATCTGATCCCATTACAGATGGTTGTGAACTACCATGTGGTTGCTGGGAATTGAGCTCAGGACCTCTGGAGGAGCAGTCAAGGCATCTCTCCAGCCCAATTATTATTATTATTATTATTATTATTATTATTATTATTATTATTTTGGTTTTTTGAGACAGGGTTTCTCTGTGTAGTTTTGGTACCTGTCCTGGATCTCGCTCTGTAGACAAGGCTGGCCTTGAACTCACAGAGATCCGCCTGGCTTTGCCTCCCAAGTGCTGGGATTAAAGGCATGTGCCACCACAGATCCTCCCAATTATTATTTTTAATCAGGTATCTGTGGGTGGGTGTGTGCACATGAGTGCAGTACCCATGAAAGCCAGCAGAGGGCATCAGATCCTTGGAGCTGGAGTTGATAGACAGTGGGCACTGGAAACGGAACTTGGGTCCTCTGCAGTATGTGATCTTTAACTGCTGTTGCCAGACTAAGGTGGGACAAATGGGTTCAAGAGAAATCGGGAGGCTTGGGGTGTGGCTCAGCTGGCAGAGAGCTTGCCTAGTCTTCATGAAGCCCTGGGTTGGATCTCTAGCACAGAATAAACTGGAGAGGTAGAGATGCAAGGAAGGATCAGAGTTCAAGGCCATCCTCAGTGCTACATTGTGGGTTAGAGACTGGCCTCAGCTATGTGAGGTCCTGTCTCACAGAAAACAGGAGGGGGACCTCAGGGAGGAGGCTCAGTTGGTCTGAGCCTCAGAGGCCTGCTGCACAAATGTGAGGTCCTGAGTTCAGACCCTCAGCATCCACGTAAAAGTGGGGCGCAGTGGCCTCTATCTGTAAGCCCAGTGCTGGGAGAGTGGAGACGGATGAATCTCTGAAGCACATTGGCCAGTCAGTCTGGCTGAATCACTGAGCCCCAGGCTCAGTGAGAGACCCTGCCTGAAAAAACAGGGTGGACACAGCCATCGCAAACTTGAACTGACATCAGCCAGATCTTCACTGGGTCTGCCTAAGAATGGGCCCATCAAGCACAGACAGAGGAGGGACTTGGGGGCCCTACCCCTCACTGCTGAACTATCTGTTATGGATAGATTTAGGGAGCGTGGGGATCACCGCCTCCAGCTGAGGGCCCTCTGGTGACTCCACCAGACTCTCATTAAATTAAATGGGTACACCACAAAACCAAACGCTGGGATTCTGGGCAAGGGATTGGCAGAGATGAGGCAGTAGGGATGATGAGGGCATGGGAGAAGGTGTGGGGTGAGAGTAATTAGAATACATTCTATGCATGGATGGAATTGTCAAGTAATACAATTAGTTAAAAATAAAAAGATGGCAGCCAGGCCTGTTAGCTTATTCCTTTAATCCCAGCACTCAGGAGGCAGAGGCAGGCAGATTGCTGTGAGTTTGAAGTTATTGGATGTTGACCTCTGGCCTTGGTAAGCATGTACATGTACACACACACACACACACACACACACACACACACACACACCCCAAAGAGAAAAGGACCAAGATCAAGGACCCAAAAGAAGAGGCCCTTCCTCCCTGTCTTCCCAGCCCACCAGGAGGTAAGACCTCATCATCAGAGCCATTAACCAGGGCACAGATGACTCACCAAGGACCCTAACCCATCAGAGTGCTGTCACCAGTGTGGTTTATGGCTTCTGAGCACCAAATCCCCCGTGGGTCACATGGCCCCTCTTGCCGCTGTTCAGAGTGAATCTGGAGTGCCTGCATTTATCTAGTGATGTCTGGGAGGAGCTGGGTGGGCTCCATGACTGACCAAAGGTCTAGGGGAGCCACAGGCATCCAAGGACCTCAGCTGCTAAATCTAGCCAAAGATGCCCGGGACAGGGGGATACCTGTCAGCTGGTAAGAGGGTTTGGCCACTGACACCCAGTTAGGTACCGAGCGAGAAACTTCCTATCGCATCTGCATCCCAACCTCTGTACTTCCCGTCAAGCCTGATGTTGTCCTCTGCCTGGCAGATGTGGTCTGTCCTCAGATCCCTACAGGCTCTGTCCCTCTGCTTCACCACCTCTCTGTGACATCCCTTCACTGCTGAGGTGGCTCTGCTCACTCAGAACCACTTCTGGCCAGGTCTATTAGCAGAGATGGATCCTCAGGGCTCCTGAAGATCGGGGCAGGGCATGTCTTCCACCCATACCCCATCTGCTCTGTCCAAGCTCCCCAAAGTCTCTGCTGGTCCCCAGTTCAATCTTCATCCCTCCAAGTCTCCATTCATCTGCTGGAGCCAGATGGTGACCTAGATCCTTGCTCTATCACAGACACATGTGATTTGATGTGTATCAGTTACCGTCTCTGGGCCTTTGAAAGTGGGTTCTTAGAGAATCCTGCATCAAGGAGTGCTGGGAAGGGTTTTGGAAGATACTGCTGTGTGCCTGGGGTCTGGCTCTCAGTACATAGTTGATGAATTTGCTTTTTTAGAAAATATTTTGTTTATTATTACTGGGCAGTGATGGTGCACACCTTTAATCCCAGCACTGAGAGGCAGAGGCAGGTGGATCTCTGAGTACTAGGACAGCCTGATCTACAGAATAAGTTCCAGGACAGCCAGGGCTACACAGAGAAACCTTGCCCCCCCAAACCAATATATAATATATATTATTATTATTTTGATTTTTTGAGACTAGGTTTCACTATGTGTCCTTGGGTGGCCTTGAACTCACAGAGATCCACCTGCCTCTGCCTCTAGAGTGCTGGGATTAAAGGCGTGTCCCACTGCACCCAGATTATTTTTTTCTTATATGTATGAATGTTTTGCCTGCATGTATGTATATGCATCATGTGTGTTCCTGGTGCCCGAGGCTAGAAGAGGGCATTGGATTCCCTGAAACTAGAGTTAGGGATGGTTGTGAGCCACATAGTGGGTGCTGGGAACTGAACCAGGTCCTCTGCAAGAGCAGCCAGTGCTCTTGACTGCTGAGCCGTCTCTCCAGCTCCTTTCTTTTTCATTTTTGGAAGCAGAGTCTCACATAGTCCAGGCTGACCTTTAACCTGCTGTGTAACTGAGGATGACACCGCCCCTCTGATCCTTCTGCCCCCACAACACAAGTGCTGGGGTTACAACTGTGCTGCCACACTTGGTTTATACAGTGCTGGGCATCGAACCCAGGCCTGCACGTGTGCTAGGTGAGCGTTCCACCTGCTGGCCTTTGAGTGTGCAAGGTGAGCGTTCCACCTGCTGGCCTTCGAGTGTGCAAGGTGAGCGTTCCACCTGCTGGCCTTTGAGTGTGCTAGGTGAGCATTCCACTTGCTGGCCTTCAAGTGTGCTAGGTGAGCATTCCACCTGCTGGCCTTCAAGTGTGCTAGGTGAGCATTCCACCTGCTGGCCAGCACGTTTGTGAGGTGAGCATTCCACCTGCTGGCCTGCACGTGTGCGAGGTGAGCATTCCACCCGCTGGGCCCCAACCTTCAGATGCAGGCTTTTTTGACTTGATTTTCACCATCAGATTGACCTGTCCCACACTCCCTGCCGGTCCCCATGGCTGGCAGCCTGGTGTACTTTGTGTGTGTGTTCAGCTTACCCCCGGGAGCTCTTGAAGACGCTGGCCCACCCTATGGTCTCCAGATGGGCTTTGCGTGTAGGAGCACAGATGGTTTCCCAGGTCACAAGTCCTGGGGAGGCAGGCTAGGTCTCAGGCGCTGGGTTTCTTGGGATTTGAGGCCACATAAAAAATGTTTTTCCATGGGTGGATGAGATGGCTCAATCCAGGAAAAGATGCCTGCTGCCAGGCGTGATGACCTGAGTTCAATCCCTGGGACCCACATGGTGGAAGGAGAGAACCACTTTCCTCAGCCACATATGTCCATGAGTATGCCGTGGCATGCACATACCCATGCGTGGACACACCCCTCCCAAACACACACTCTCAATAAATGTTTGGTTTGGAAAAGACTTCTTTTTTATTTCATGTCTGTGCCCCCGTGTATGTCTGTGCAGCACATGTGTGCTGTGCGCCGGGAGGTCAAAAAGTTTTTCTGATCCCCTGGGCCTGGAGTTACAGGCAGCTGTGAGCCATGGCGTGGATACTGGGAACTGATCCTGAGTCCTCTGCAAGAGCAACAAGTGCTCTTACCCGACTGAACCATCTCTCTAGCCCCTTGTTTTAAGAGAGAGAAAGAGTCCCACTGTGTAGCCCTGGCTGGCCTGGAACTCACTATGTAAACCCGGTTCCCTTCCAGCTCACAGAGATCCTCCTGCCTCTGCCTCCCAAGTGCTAGGATTAAAGGTGTGCGCCACCACATCCAGCAGTAAATGTGACAATAATAATGATGGAAAGTTTTCCCAGAGACTTCCTGGGCCACTTACAAGCAGGGAGTGCAGGTCTAGCTGGCTTGTCCCTCCAGGGCACTTTGGAGTCCCCAGGCTAACCCCAAAGGCTGTTATGCTACTCCATGTATGGTGTATCCTGTGTGTGGAGCCTGTGTGTACCTACTGTTCCCTGTCTGCTCTGTCCAGGGGAAAGACATGTCTGACTTTTCTGGATGTCCATGCTTGCCTGAGCATCCAGGGTTGTGCCAAGTCTTTTTGTCAGGGTGCGAGTGTTCCTTTACCCCCATCCTCGAACGTTTTCTGGGTAGACAAAAACATGGAATTTTGGTTTCAAGGTGTGATGGAGCTCCACATCCATCAGGCCCTGCCAGGTCCCTCTTTCTTTTTCTCCCGTTCCCATTTCTGCTTTGGGTATGGAGGAGAAATAGCAATTTTGAAAGGGCCACTTGTCAAGATCAAAATCACACTACCCAACAACGCTGTTGCCCAGCCACCAACAGCCCTGGGGCTGTGCCAGGGGACAGTGCCAAGGACTTCACAGACTGGAGGGTAGAGATGCCTGGCTTGGCTCCCAAACCCAGCACTGCCTCTTCCAGTCTGTGTTCCCAAATCGTCTGTGCCTCAGTTTCCTCCTGTGTCACATAAGGATAATAACCATTCATTCCTACAGAGCTGATTGGAAAGATTCAACACGCTGCTCCTGGGACAGTCAGTGTCTGGAGGTGTGAGCTTTCCACACCCACTTACTCCTGAAACAGAGGCAGGCAGAGTGTTGGTAAGAAAGTCCAGTGTTCCTGGGGGTTCGGGTGGAGCCTCTGCAGTCTGGGATGGAGATTTCTAACCCAGTTGTTCTTCAGAACCCCAGGGAACTTAAAAGGCAACCCATTCTACAGACTTCCTCCTCTTCCACTTCTTCCTTTTGAGGCAGGGTCTCATGTAGCCCATGCTAGCCTCCAACTCATTATGTAGTGGAAGATGATCTAAGACTTCTTAACCTCCTGCCTCTATTTTTGGATAATCTGTGTGTCCTCACACCTTTTTTTTTTTCCTTTTAAGTATTTCTTTGTTTCTGTATTATGGTATCTGTGCATGTATGTCTGTGCACCATGTGCATGAAGTGCCCTTGGAGACCAGAAGAGGGCATCAGATCTCCTGGAACTGGAGTTACAGACAGTTGTGGGCTGCCATGTGGATGCTGGGAATTGAACCCGGGTCCTCTGGAAGTGTAGCCAGTACTCTTAACTGCTGAGCCATCTCTCCAGCCCGGGTCCTGCCTCTTAATGTCACCACAGTGACAGTCACATCTCAACATGAATCTTGCAGCAGATGTTCAGACACAGCAAGAGTCAAAGGCAATGAGAACAGTGTGTCAAAAGTCTACACTCTCATGCCCAGCAGTGAATGTTCATGATAGCCTGAGAGTCACTTCAGAGGCAGAGATGCTCATTCTTACAGTGTTGGGGTGTGGGGGGAGGGGGTTCAGTGTCTGGCCAGCACCTAAGACATTCCTCCCTGATCTGGTAAACACTGTTGATCAGGCTTGGTGGAACACACCTGTAATTCCAGCACTCAGAAAAGGGGCAGGAGGACCAGGAGTTCAAGGTCATTCTCCATTGTAAGTCCTATGCCTGCCTATGGTTCAGGACACTGTATCTCAAAAAACCACAACGGATGGCATCCGTACATTAGGGACCACCAAGTCTGTTCTTTCAAGTCCCTCCTGGCTTTGGATATTTATTTCTGCATTTATTTATTGGGTGTGCATATGTATATGTTTGCCATGGTGCCAAGGTGGGAGTCAGAGGACAATTTGTGGGAGTCAGTTTTCTCCTTCCTCTGTGTGGTTCTGGGGATTGAACTCAGGTCTCCAGGCTTGCACAGCAGATGCCCTTCCCGTCTGAACCATCTTGCAGGCCTGGTTTTGGGTTCTGAGTCCGGTGGCCCAGCTCTTCAGGGACAGCCCACCAGCTCCCTGTTGCTGTAAATCCAGAGACGGCCGCCTTATTATTACCCTTGTCCTGCTTCATCTTCGGGACATTGAGAGGCTTTGGCTCAGTTGTGGGCCTGTGGGAACTGGTCAGTACAGGGTTGCTGGACCCAACTGCTACATCTTCAATAGCTTTGTGAGTGGACATCATTAAGAATCAAATCACAGGCTTACAATTAGATCAGACTTAAAAAGACCACAAGCATTCTGAGCTCACCACTTCCTAGTGACTTTCCTGTGCTTCGCCTTGACGGATGCGCTGAGACCATTTGCTGTGTCTTGGGGTGGAAACTGCCAAGTGACTTCATGTGAGCAGTTTGGAATTGGCTGTGGAAGGAAGTAGTGACACCACAGAAATCAGCAAATGCCACAAGCTGGGACTCACACCACCACCTCCGCCTGCGTTTGGGAATCATCCTGACGGTGGATGTGCACTGTTCCTTGCTAGCCCAGTGAAATCTAGTTAGGCTGGAACATGTCGCTTTTCTGAACACTGAATCATGTTAAAGTTTGTTTATTTATTTTTCTGGTTTTTCAAGACAAAGTTTCTCTGTGTAGTCCTGGCTGTCCCGGAACTCACTCTGTAGCCCAGGCTGGCCTCGAATTCACAGAGATCCGCCTGGCTCTGTCTCCTGAGTGCTGGGATCAAAGGTGTGCACCACCACACCTGACTTGTTTATTTATTTACATACCACACTATGTAACTCTGGCTGGCCTGGAACTCGCTATGTAGACCAGAATGCTCCTTATGTTTATGTTTAAAACTTAGACGGTTTTGTTGAGGTATAATTGGCATGTAACAAGCTGTATATCCAAGTCTGAAGACACAGGTCTGGGATCCCAGTTACTTGGGCAGTTAAGGCAGGAGAAGGGCTCGTTAAGGGTAGGAGGCTAGCTTGGACAACTTCGTTATACCCTGTCTCAAAAACAAAACAAAACAAAACAAAACCAAACAAAAAGAGGGTTGTTGAGATGGCTCAGTGGGTAAAGGCACTTGGTACCAAGCCTGATGACCTGATTTCTATCCCTGGGACCCATAAGGTAGAACGAGAGACACACCTTCTCAAAGTTGTCCTTTGCCTTCCACAGGTGTCCCGTGAGATGCATGTGGCCCCCAAATAAAGGTAAAAGTATTAAAACTGACTGTGCATATTTAAAAAATATGATTTGATGAGTGTTACCGCATGGACTCACCTGCTGAGCCATCACCGTGGTCTAAGATGGTGTGCAAAACAAAAACAAAAACAAAACAAAACAAAACAAAACCAAACCAAAACCAAAACCCAAAACCCAAAACCAAAAACCAAAAACCAAACCAAACCAAAACATCACCCCTAAAAGACTCTTCACGCCCTTTGTAATCCCTCCCTCCCACCTGCAGGCTGCCACTGAACTTGTCTTCTAGCAGCCCGGATTAGGGTGTGTTCTGGAACTCTGTGTGAATGGCCTCTGTAGTTTGTCAGCCCCTGCCTTCCCCCGCCACCCCTCCACTTTGAATCTGCCTTCCTTCACTTAGTGTAATGTTTTTGAGGTTCCCCTGTATTGTTCATAGATTGTGGTTTATTTCTTTTTATTCCTGAATAATATTCCCTGCAGGGAAAACCACACTGTTTTCCATTCACTCGTTGAAGTTCATTTGAGTTACTTCAAGGTTTTGCTTGTTGTGAATAAAACAGTTACACATATTTGGGCACAAGTCTTTTTCATATAAAGATTTTACTTTATCTCGAGACAGAACTAGCCTTGAACTCACAGACATATGCTGGCCCCTGTCTCTCGAGTGCTGGGATTAAAGGTGTGCACCACCTTGCCAGGCCCTCAAGATTTTATTTTTAATTAAGTATATTTGTATCTGGATAGGTACATGTGCATGTAGGTGCCCGTGAAGGCCAAAAGGGGGCAGCAGATCCCCTGGAGCTATGACATGCCTGACTTGGGATGCCTGGCTGGAAATGGAACTCATAGGAACCTCTGGAAGGGTATACACTCTGAACCATCTCTCCGTCCCTGACAAATGTGGATGGAGAGCCTAGGACAGGGGGTGGGGACCTGCTTTGGGAGGACTCAGGGGCCTCCTCTCTTGGTGCTTTTGAGCTTTCTGGCCATGAGTGACTATGGAGCTGTCCTCCAAGAGTCTCTGTGGGTGGAAGGGGAAGGCACACTCAGAATGCACTCCGTGAGGGAGGCAGGGAGAGTAACAGGAGACTGGGGAGGATTCAGTGGGCAGGTAGTGTGCTGTGTCAGGAGGCTTCTGTGGTACTGTGCAGAACCGTGCAAACAGGAGCCTGCGGATGGCCTCGCTGATCGCCCAGCTGAGAGCAGTGGAACAGGGAGGGAGGTCTCTGGGGACCTTGGCACACAACACCGCTGGGAGCTTCCGGTTATATCTTCAGAGGGACTTGGCTCCCCAGTCAGCATGCCCCCTCTCAGCTTCCAGGGCAGCTCTTCATCTCTGAGCTTGAGGACCGAGGTAGAGGGTGGGGGAGGAGGCCACCAGTGGCGCAGAACGAGGAATAACAGAAATGATTTGTGTCAGCAAAATGAAAGAGCCAAACTTTTCATGTGCTCTCGGAGACTTTGGGAGAGCGCTCACCCAGCTCTCCTGGGCTGTACATCAAGTTTTGCTCAGCATTTGTGTGGAGCTGGGACTTGGGCAGGACTCAGAGCCCGGTAGGGGAGCATCCTAGCACAGGACACATGTGAATGCCATCCCAGGTAGAGGACCTAAGAGCAAACAGGATCCGGCTAATAAAATGTCCGCAGAGGTGGAGGTGCGGGGCGGGCCTATGTGTGAATTCTTTTCTCGGCAGGTCCAAATTCAAGATCAAGTTCTTTGCTGTACATAATGAATTACTTCAAGCTTTTTTTTTTTTTTTTTTTTTT
>CABHPP010142468.1:0-32815 GCA_902168425.1 Peromyscus attwateri | reverse complement strand
CTGGGTTTTGTGCATGCTTTGCAAGCACTCTACTAATGGAGTTACATCCCCAACTTTCCAAACTTGGGTATTAAATAAACTCATTGCACCAGCCAAGGGAGGAAGGTGGGATGAGCATCATCTCTGCTTTGCTCAGGGGGAAACTGAGGCATAGACAATCTGTAAATGGTCATCTAGGCCAGGCCTGATCGCCTGCCCAGAGAACTACATCAGCAGCTCCAGCCCCTTGGAAGTGGCTGTTGTGTTGATGAGGGGTAGAATATCAGCCAAGACTGGCTCTTTGGCTTGGGTAGGAGCCCATTTATCTTCCTCCTGTCTCCTTCTCCTGAGATGGCTACCCTTCTGCTTTCCAGAAATGTGTGGAAGGCTTAAGGGCCTGTTCCTCCTACCAGCGAGCTCGGTTTGCAGAGGGAGAGGCAACAGCGGACGGCTTCTCCTCAGAGATGGCTGGGATGATCTCCCTGGAGCTTAAACATTTATTGCATTCTCCTCTTTACCATCCTACAGTTCACCCTTCATCAAGCTTCCTAACGTGCACATTTAGCCACTGAGCCCAGTGACAAGCCACATTTTCCTCAGACACATGTCTACTTCATGAAACTGTTTCCTTCTCCCGAGGGAAATTATCTTGGTTGCTTCCCCAGGGGCAATGATCTGACTCTCAGCTCCCCATCCTCCTTGTCCACCACAGCCTGGCTGAGTGGTTTTCATCTCTGCTCAGCAGGCTAGGATGATAGAAGGAAGAAGAGGTTATATTGCCCCATCACACATGGCTGCTTCTCTCCAGGCTACCAGGTCACAGTCCCATGCTGGCCCCACATCCCTGTGTTCTGCAGACTCTAGCCCAGCCTGGGCTACATGAGAACCTTTCTCAAATCAATCAATCAATCAATCAATCAACAAGCAAATAAGAATTCCCAGAGTGGATAGTTCATCTATTTCTCTTATTGACTATCCCGTTCCCTTGAGGGGGCCTGTGTTTTCTGTTCCCCTAAACTAGCCAGAGCCTGCCTCAAATTGACCACGATAAATACTTGTGAAGCTCCTGCTGTGGGCCAGGCTGTGTCCCAAGCACCCCATCTCAGGAAGGGTGGTGTGTGGTGGTTGTTTAGGTGGTTGTACAGGTGAAGAAATTGAGGCACGGGGTCAGGTGCTCTGGGAACCAGCATCCCTTGTTAGGGACGGCCCCTTTCCTGACAGTCAGTTCTTAAGCTCTTTTGCGTCAGAACAGAAATGTTACTCAGTGACTCACTGGAAACCCTACTCTCTTCTGGAATCTTCCTGTGCTAGGAAGCCCAGAATCACGGCGCTGGCATCTGTTTGGCTTCTGGTGAGGGCTTTTTTCCAGCACCAGACACAGCAGAGGGTATCACATGACAGGCCATAGAGGACTTGATTTTTACAACAAACTCACTCTACAGCCCAGCAATTCACAAGTCCACGGGGCCAGGCACTCACCGCTCAACTACTTCCTAAGGTCCTTCCTCCAAATGATAGTGATTTGGGAACTAACGCTTCTAATCCATGAACTTCAGGGACACCTCCAAACCGGGCACTTCCTGTCGGTCAGACTCTCTTCCATAGGCTTTGTCCTCATTTCTCTGTGAGCATGGGGGAACCACACCTGTTCAGTAGATGGGGGGACCGGAGCACAGACATGTGGGGTGACGGTTGGCCAGACAGAAGCCTGAGTGTGTGGGAACATAGAGGGGCAAGAAGTGGTCCGAGCGAGAGCACTGGGCCTGACCTGAGGCCTGGGGTCAGGAAGAGATCAGAAAGGAAGGCTGGACAATGTTCTCTGTGCAGCAGTTAGGAGGTCACACAGTGGAGATGAGCGGGACGTAAACTGACCATCGATCGACACACAAGACTGAGCTAGGAAGCCCCAGCTCCCCGAGGTTCTGATAGAAGAGTCCCTCAGTGTCCCTGGACTTGGGGAGGATCACAGAGTCAGTGTCCAAAGAATCCTGTTCTTGCTGAGGACACTTTCTCCTCATGTTCTTGCTCTGCACCTTCAGCGGTCAATCCTGACGAGAGTCAAGGAGGCGTGTTCTGTGCACAGCACAGCCCAGTGGCAGGTGGCGGCTTCCAGGACTGCAGAGCCTGTACTCAATCACCCCGCACCGAGTCGGGCTTCGCACTGGCTCGCAATTACAATCCTTCAGGCCCGACACAAAATCATTGGGCTGGTAAGAGGAGAGTACCTGGGTAATGTGTTTAACAAAATTTAACCCGGTTAAGTCCTGACTCCATTAAAATGAGAAAGTGCGGATGAGCCTAATCGATTCCTCCCTGGTCCAATTTACCCCAGAGTCGGCTTTGGGTTTCAGTTAAATGGGCCAACCCCCAAAACAGGGATGCCGGCTTTATCAAATTACCTCTTAGGTCACTGAGTTCCGATGAAGGTAGAGTCCGTCTGTGTCATCCATGGGGCCTGATTGACGGGGACATGCTGCCTTGGTTCACACACATTTTGACTCATGCTCGCCACCTTGTATACGCTCTCTTGCCCACACAGGCATGCACACAAACCTCGCCGGGGTGAGAAGGGTTAGTAAATATTTACTCCTTTCCCCGGGGAGCGGAAAGTATGGATTTGATCAAATACTCATTTATTCTTTGCCCACCGCTGTCCTCCCCGCCTGCCCCCCGCTGGCCTCTTGGCAGATAAATGATGTTATTTGAAGGTATTCTGGAAATTTCTGACGGAGGCTGTGCCTTAAGTGCTTTTAGAGCAGACCTATACTTTGTAATACTTGTCATGTTCTGGCTAGTAGACTCCCAGCCTCTAAAAGCCGGAACCTCACTCTGTTTCCTGCATGCGAGGGCTAGGTCATTAGCTGTGCATTTCAAATGAAGCAGATTTACAATACAGATCGCAGAAAAATACGTTGACAAGAGACAGCACGTCCCAAGGAATCCATGGAGCAGAAAAGACAAGTACCCAGGGATGGATCAGCCTGTCTGGGGAGTAGGGCTTTCTTTTCAAGGGCTTGGGGGTTCACTTGGGTGAATCCAGGCCTCTTTTCAGGTTCCTGAGAGTTACTCTTTCTGAGGTTGGCAAAGGTGGTACAGGCCTGTAATCCCAGCTACTGGGGAGGCTGAGGCAGGAGGATGACAAGTTCAAGGCCAGCCTGGGAAACTTAGTGAGACCTTGGGTCAAAATGGAGAGCGGGAAGGGCCAAGAGCAGCTCAGCTGTAGAGCGCTTGCTCAGCACAGACCCTGGGGCCGTCCTCAGCTCTTTCTGCTTTGTTCTACTCCCTCTCCCATGACGTGGACCCTGCCAGGGATGCCACCTGCCTAGTCCTGGATAAGGATGGGAGAATGGGAAGGGAGAGATCTCAAAGGAAGCCTGCTGAGGAGGATGCGGGGGTGTGTGAAGCCGTGGGGGCCGCTGTTCAATAACACAATTGAGGTGCCACCGGGCCATTGCCAATGTCCTTCAGATCTGCAACCAGTTGACTTTAAGAAAGGGGAGTTCCCCTCTGTAAGGTGGGTGGGTCTCATTTGGTCATTTGAAGACATCAAGAGCAACACTCAGGTTTCTGCCTCAGGCTGCAGTGTCAGCTCCTGCCTGGACTTCCAGCTTGCTGGCTGGCCAGTCTTCACAGTCATGTGAGCCAAGTCCTGAAAATAACCCATTATCTGTCTGCCTGTCAGTCTATTTGCCTCTCCATCTAGCCCCCATTCATCCACCCAACTGTTTATCCATTCATTCCCATCTACACATTTATCCCAATTACTCATTCATCGCTTCCCTTTACCTACCTGTGTATCAATTTACACACCCACCCATCCATTTATCCACCTACCCACCACCTATCCTTTCATCTATCCACCCATCTACCAGCTCATCCACCTATCCATCCATTTATCCATTTATCCATCTATCCATCCATCCATCCATCCATCCATCCATCCATCCATCCATCCATCCTTCCCTCCCATTGACTCTGCTGTTCTGTCAAATCCTTGTTACAGCTGGTTTCTGGGAATAACTGTCACCCTCCCCCATCATCACTATCTCCATTTGAAGAGGCAGGAGAGCTCTGTGGAAGTGCTCGGCCAAATGCCTCGGATGTGACAAGTATCCAGGGAGCACCATTAGCCCCACGGTCACACTGTCCAACTAGAATGGCTTTTGTTTCTCCCTGGGGCCCTCTAGATGTGCTAGATTGTTAGCTGCCCACCCAGGAGCTCTCAGTCTTCTCCTTTTGTGATGGACCCCTGCTTGTGCTCCAGCAGTAGGGAGCTCAGTTCCAAGGGCTGTGTTGCGCTTGATCCTGGCCAGTGCCTTAGTTCCCTTTCTTGTCTCTGTGTGAATATCTAACACGTACAGCATATGGGAGGAAGAGTTAGTTTCAGGTCGAGGTGTGGGAAAGCATTCTGAGCTCATGGGCACTGGGAGCTTGCAACTGAACTCTTCACGTCTTGATGATCAAAGCAGAGAAAGATGCATGCTGGTGCTCAGCTCTCTTCCTCCCTCCCTCCCTTCTCCTCTTACAGAACTCCACTAACACTCTCCTTCCCCTCTTTAACTTCCCCTGGGTCCCAGCCCATGGCATGGTGCGGCCTACATTCTGGGTGGGTCTTTCCTTCGTTAATCCTCTCTGGAGACACTCCCATAGGCAAGCCCAGAAGTGTGTCTCCCAGGTGATTCTAAACCCATTTCCTCCAGTTGCACCTGGAGGAACGCCATCCGGTCATCTGTCCATTCGTCTCTTCAACACACTTTCCCGTAGTCCCTGTCCCAAGGGACTGCCATAAGCACAGGGGACATGGCAGTGAACAGAACCAGCCTGGACCCTGCTCCCGTGGAAAAGTAGGTAGGCCGCAAATCAGAAGATGAATAAGGGACGTAGGAAGAGTGGGCTAACAAGGGCAGATATCTTAGGCTTGTGGGGAGAGGCTTCACGGAGAAGCAGTGGTATGGACTTATGAGCTGTGGAGAGCGATGGTTTGACCGTGTCCCTGTGAGTCAGGTGCTGGAAACTCAATCCTCAAAATATTATCCTGGGGGCTGGAGAGATGGCTCAGTAGTTAAGAGCGTTTGCTACTCTTGCAGAGGACCTGAGTTGGTTCCTAGCACCCTTGTTGGGCAGCTCACAGCTGCCTGTAACTTCAGCTCCAGGAGATCTCAACCCTTATTTGGCCTCCTTGGGTACTCTCTGTCTGTCTGTCTATCTGTCTCTGTCTCTCTCTGTGTCTCTGTCTCTGTCTGTCTCTGTGCTTCTCTCTTTCTCTCTCTCACACACAATTTAAAAAATAGTTTAAAAAATCTTACCTTGCTGGGCGGTGGTGAAGCACGACTTTAATCCCAGCACTAGGGAGGCAGAGGCAGGTGGATCTCTGTGGGTTCGAGGCCAGCCTGGTCTACAGCATGAGTTCCAGGACAGCCAGGCTACACAGAGAAACCCTGTCTCAGGAATTACTGCTCCCCTCCCCCACCCCCCTACTCCCCCAGAAAAAACTGCCTTATTCTGATGTTCAGCTGTGAAGTCTTTTGGATACAGTTAGGGTTAGAACATGAGGATGAGACACCTGTGATGCACTCCCGCCTTGATGGGATGGTTAACTGTCAACTTCATGGGGTTTAGAATCACCATGGAAACAGACCCCTGGGACTGCCCGTGAGGCTGGAAGTACTCTTTCTTTTCTTTTTTTTTTTTTTTTTTTGGTTTTTCGAGACAGGGTTTCTCTGTGTAGCTTTGCGCCTTTCCTGCAGCTTACTGGTAGCCCAGGCTGGCCTCGAACTCACAGAGATCCGCCTGCCTCTGCCTCCCGAGTGCTGGGATTAAAGGCGTGCGCCACCAACGCCCGGCTAGTACTCTTTCTTTTTCATCACTAAAGGAAGAATCTGGACTCTGTAACACCGGATGGTCCTCCAAAGCCAAGGCCCTAAAAGTGGGTTTTATTTCCAGAGTCTTCCCAAATGGAATAGATAAGTGTATGGAAGGAAGGAGGGGAGGAGAGAAGGAAGTGGAGATGGATGGACAGATGGTGAGTTCAAGGCCAGCCCAGGCTATGTAGCAAGACCCTTTTTAAAATAAAACAAAAAAAGGGGAACAGAGACTGGGGGGTGGGAGGAGGGAGGAGGTGGGATCTGTGAGTGGTATGTAGAGTGAGTAGAAAATTTCTTAATAAAGAAAAATGAAAAAGAAAAGGTGGAACAGAACAGTTGAGATTATAACAGCCGGGAACTTTAATAGGTGGTTAGGGCCCGAGGGCCGAGGCCCCCTGAATGGACACATGCTGTTATCCTTGGAGAGGATTTTTAGGAAAAGGATGAACCTAGTGTGGGTTCCGGAATGTCACTCCGAAGCAGTTCCTGGGTGCTGTTTCTGTGTTTCTGACATGTCGTCATATATGGAGAAGGCGCTCCAGAAAGTGGGCCCTGGATTTCCAGCCTGCAGAACCTTGAGCCATATAATTCTCTGTTTTCTACGATGAGCTTAGTCTTGAGTGTGCTGTTACAGCCACAGAAACTGGACTGAGATAGCAAGCTCTTTCAGAGTCGCTGGGACTTTAGAGAGACTCTTCTCTTACCTAGGGCTGCCCTGGGGTGCTCTATCTCCCACAGCCCTGGGCCTCCTTGTCACCTGGAACAGGTGAGCCGCCCTCTGGTCTCAAGTCTCTATACCACAGTAAGGAGAACCAGTGTTGACTGACCATGTGACACCCCACAAGTTCAAGGTCAAAAAAGCCACTGTCACCTCAAAGATTCCAGCTACAAATTGGTGGGGCTTGGAGGCTTTCCCTGGTGTCTCTATTGGTCACATGGTGGGTACTGAGCAAAGGTGTCTTGCACAGATAGGATGCAGGCCTGGGAAACGGAGGTGCTGGCTGCTTGTATGGCTGTGTGACCTTGCTTGGCACACTCTGGTTGCCACTTCCCTAGCTGGCCATGCCAACAGCAGCTCAGGACAGGCATCGATGCTGGCGGGGCTCTCAGCACGCACAAGTGGTGTCCCTTAGCTCCTGTGTCTCTCAGCCTTCACCTCTCTCCTCACCTTCCAGGGTGGGATTATGCCTCCTAGGAGCCCTTGGCACCAGGGCTGGGCTGTGTCTGAGTGGTTGCTGGAGATTTGCCGTCGTATCTTTGATGTGGGGGCTGTTGAATCAGGCGGAATCCTGCTCAGCTGGTCCAGCACAGGGCACCAGACAGTCGAGCCTTTGTGCGTGTGCCCTGGGACATGTGCCCACAGAAACCTGGTGGTCCCGAACACATCTTTGGAAAAAGTAGCCTGTAGGAAAAGGGGACAATGACCTTGTCATGTTCAGGAGAGAGCAGGCCTGAACTGGGGTGGGCACTGGGTGATTGCAAAACAGACCAAGGAGCCCCTGGGAAAGCTATAGGCCAGGCGGAACCAGGGCCTGTAGAATGTGTGGTAAGGGCGCTGCCTCCTGTGGCTTTGGGATTCAGTCTCACTCAATTTTGTCATCCTGATGCCACCTTGTTTATCGCTCACTGCTCTCAGAGGAGTGGCTGTGTTTCATTCACCCTGCCTCAGGGCCTTTGTATATGCACAGCCCTAAGATTTAAGTTTTGATTATGCAGAAAAATGGCGAAGCACAATTATTTTGATCACTCAGATTCCCATGTCTGGACAGACATTCATTCACATTTCATCTTTTTTGCTGCAGAACTACTTTCCCCACCTCTCTCTCTCTCTCTCTCTCTCTGTGTGTGTGTGTGTGTGTGTGTGTGTGTGTGTGTGTGTGGTATATGCTTGTGTATGCATCTGACTATTCCCTCGGAGGCCAGACCGGATGTCAAGTGTGCTTTTCTATCACCCTCTGCCTTATTCCCTTGTGACAGGGTCTCTCTCTCCGAACCTGAAACTCACCGTTTTGGCCAGCAAGCTCCCAGGATCTGCTTGTCTCTATCCCTCCAACTCTGGGGTTACAGGCTCATGTGGCTATGTTTGGCTTTTATGTGGGTGCCTGGGATTCAGGCTCAGCCTCATGCTTGTGCGGGAAGCACCCGTATCTGCTGAGCCACCTCCAGCCTTCTGAACACTGCTCTGAAATGTTATTTGTATTCAGATCAAAAGGTAGAAGAGGCTTTGCTCTGTCCTTCCTTCTCTGTCCTTTACCACTGATGAACGGTCATAGACCAGAGAGGTTAAGGGAACATGACCACTTAACATGGTGTGATGCTCTCTGGATGGCATTCAGGAGCGGGAAGGGAACATGGTGGTGCTGGGGGGTACACTAGCGAAAACAGAAAAAGAACATGGGTCTTGCTGGATAGTAACAAACTGATGTTGGTTCCTTGTTAGTGAAAACTGGACCACACTGGTAAGAGGCTAAGGGTAGGGAAAACCGAGTGAGGGTGGGCAGGAACCCTCTGTGTTGTTCTTATAACTCTTCTGCAAACATTCAAGCATTCTAAAATAGAAAATCCACACATATTTATTTTATTTTATTTATTTTTTAAGGAACAGATTAGCTGGGCATGGTGTCGTTGCACGCATCCAATCCCAGAGCTGAGGCTGAAGCGGGAGGAGAGTGTCCAGCTTGTTCCAAGATTTTTTGATTTGGTGATTGACTCTTTTGAATTTTCTACATAAAAACTAGAGTCGTCTGTGAAGAAATACTATTTCCTCTCTTCCTTCTCAATCCGCAATTCTTTTTCTTTTCGTGCCTTATTGCATTAGCCAGGGTTTCTAATGATCTTGCATGGGAGTGTGAGAGGAGACATGCCTGCCCTATTCCTGATCTCAGAGATTTTCCAGTTTCTCATTATTTTTAGTATAAATAACCCCACGTGACATAGCAATTCTAAAATTGTATTTGTTCTTTATCATCTGAAACTTAAACTTAACTCTAAAAATGGGAACGGATCCACCTCATCAAATTACAAAACTAATCACTATCCTTTTCTCCCATTATAAAAATCTTCTAAAATTCTGGTAGACCTCCTGGCTCAGGCCCAGAACCCCAGCTACTTGGGAGACTGAGGCAGGAGGATCACAAGTTCAAAGCCAGCCTAGACTACAGAGTGAGTTCAGGTCAGCCTGTGAAACTTAGTGAGATCCTGTCTTAAAATAATAAGTAAAGCCAGAGGGCTGGAGAGAGGGCTCAGTGGTTGAGAGCACTTGCTGCTCCTGCAGAGGACCCCAGGCTCAGTTCCTAGCACACACATGGTCACTCACAGCCTCATGGAACTCCAGTTTCAGGGCATCCCATGCCCTCTTCTGTCCTCCATGGGCACATACATTTGGGCAAACACTCATACACATAAAATAAAAATAAATAAATCTTAAAAATAAAGTAACAGGAGGGCTAGGGGTGTAACTCAGTGGTAGAGAGCTTATGCAGCTTGTGTGAGATCCTGGGTTCAAATTCCAATAACAGCAACTCTGGGCCATCTAATTGTCATTTGTTTTAATTCTTCCTTGGTTTTCAGTCCCACACAGTGTTAACATCTTGACTCACCTGCAATGCCACCATGTATCCTCACGCCTTCCTCCTTGGCTTCTAGTTCTCTCTACTTCTGCTTGGCATCACCTTGAGGGGAGTCCATCCTTTGAGAATATATATATTTTTACCTATTTCTTTTTTGAGACAGGTTTTCTCTGTGTAGCCCTGGCTGTCCTGGAACTCACTCTGTAGACCAGGCTGGCCTTGAACTCTCAGAGATCCTCCTGCCTCTGCCTCCCCAGGGATGGGATTTAAGGTTTCCCACTGCTTCTGGCTTTCCAATTTATTTTGAAAATGAGCATTCATTTGACATATTCACCGAGTTTTTATTTGTTTGAATATGCCTTTGTTGGAGTCTCATTTTAAAAAGCACTTTCTCTACCTGTACAAGGTAAGTTTTCCCCACAGGTCGGAGCTGTCATTCCACAGGGCTTTGCTGTCTCCAGCTGCTCTTGAGTCAGTTGGTCCTGACTCAGAGGCCGCCTGCCTCCTCTCCTCCAGTGATTCTAGAAACTTCCACCTTTTTGTGTGGTAATTTGAAGTTTCACTCTTATAAGCTGCCAGAAAAAAAAATACAGGAATCCAGTGAAATTTGAATTTCAGATGATAAGCAAACACATTTTAATTGTTATTATAATTGTGTGTGTGTATGCACACATGCATGTACACTCCTCAGCACTTGTGTAGAGATCAGAGGACAAGTTCAGGAGTTGGCTCTCGTCTTCCAATGTGTAGGTCCTGGGATTGAACTCAGGTCGTCAGACTTTGCTGCAGGTTCCTTTACCCACCTGGCCATCTTGCTGGTCTGCAAATACATTTACAGTATCACCCTGGGGTGTATTTATACTAAAAACGTCGTCAACTTGACAGTATCTAGAGTCACTGAGGAGACAAACCTCTGCCATGTCCTCGGGGAGTTTCTAGATTGGATTGAGGTGGGAAGACCCATCCTAAATGTGGGTGGCACCCGTCCTGTGGACTAGGGTCCTGGATTGAATAAAAAGGAGCAATTGGGCCGAGTATATCCTCAGCCTGATAAAATTGTCTCAAAGTCCTGTGCTGGGTGAGCCCAGAGTCTGATGTCTCACGGGTCTGACTCTACTTTCTGGTGTTCCTGCTGACGCTTGATCACCATGCTGGCCAAGCTCCTACAGCCAAGTTTTCACCTGGGGGCAATCTCTGAGACTACGTGGAAGGTGCGTTCCCACAGAAGGATTTGTAGCGACTTCTGCCAGGAGCCTGTGGTCATTACCGACTTGGGACCACTTTAGACTACATTCTTGGCTAGGTATTTTGAGACCACCCACATAGAATGAATTCAGGCTGCAAACCCTCTTATTAGGGCTGGCTTCCCCTACAAACTCTAAGGAAGGAGTTTCACCCTGTTCTTGCCAAGGTTCCATAGGCACAATTTGCCTGGCCGTCTCCAGGGAGTGGAGAGTAGTCCAGGGAGCTTTGTTCTAGTCACCTTGCCACCAGTGAGCGACTCTGGGGACTTAGCTTTTTGCAGAGGAGGTTTCTGCTAAAACCTTCTCCCTGGGTGGGCTTTGTACCTTGTTTTTAGTCTCTTTTCCTTGTGGCTTCTGAGTACGTGAACACCCCCCAGCCTTCCCTTGCAGCTTGGTTCTGAATGTGCCTTCTTGTTTCTCAGAGTGTATTCAAGTGGTTAAACCTGTATGGCTCTGGCTGGTGCCTTTGGTTGTTTGTGGTTGGAAGGCACAGAGAGTATCAGTACCTTGTCTTGCCTCAAGCACAAGACCTGCAATTCTCCCTGCTAGCAATTCCCCAGGAAGGCCTGTGAAATTGGCTCCAGGGTGTTTGCTTCTTAACTTAACATGCAAACAGGGGAGAGAGCAATCACAGTGCTTGAGTGTCACTTTGGCCTGGCATGCTTATTTACTCACTCATTTGTTCATTTGCTCACTCATTTGTTCATTTACTCATTCATTCATTTGCTCACTCATTCGTTCATTTACTCACTCATTTGTTCCTTTCTCATTCATTCATTCGCTCACTCATTCGTTCATTTACTCACTGTTGTACTCACTCACCAATCACTTTTACTTTATCGAGCTTCCCATCAGGGCCAGTTTTCATCTGATGCATTCAGACCACTTTGTGATCTGTGCCTTGGGTTCTAAGGGAGGACCTCAGTGTGTGGCGGACCCTACAGTAGTGTTGCAGACACTAACTGTCCTGTGCTGGGGCGGGATGTCAGGATGGAGTCAGCGGCATCCCCCAGCAGTGTCATGGGGCTGCAAACCTGCTGTGGTCCATGCACTGGAAGGTGCCCCCTGCACAGCAGTAACGCCAGACACTAGGTCCACTCTGGAATGTGAGACTGTGGGTTCCCTGGGAGGAAATCCAGGAGGCTTTGGGAGCGAGACCATCCCTTCACAGGACCCCTGCCTCCCCTTCCATTTATTTATGTATTTATATTTTTTATTTTTGTGTGTGTGTGTGTATGTGTGTGTGCTTGTGGGCATGATGTGTGTGCCATGGCATACATTTGGGGGTCAGAGAACATTTGGTGTTTGTCCTTGTCTCCTTTTAGATTTTCTGGAGAGTCTCCTGTCTTCACTGCCCATCTCCCCACAGGGACACTGGGTTGCAGATGCTCAGGCTAATCTGTCCAGGTAGCACATGTGCTCTGGGGATCTGCATGCAGGGATGTGCCTTTACCTATACTAACAGTTTTCACTGGTCGTATTTATTTACTCCTGAGGCAAGATTTCACATACCCCAGGATATCCTTGAACTTACATGGACCAGGATGGCTTTGAACTTCTGATCTTGCTGCCTCCACCTCCTAATTATTGAGATTACAGGAGTGAGCCACCATGGGGGGTAGTGGTACTGGAAATCAAACCCATGACCACATGCTTGTGAGCAGGAACGCTATGGAGTTCCAGCCCCATCGTCCTTGACAATGAGGACCTTCCATTCCCCGAATGCCTGTAGGTCCCCAGAGCTATCACAGCCTGTCAAAAGCCAGCCTGGACAGCATCAGTTCTGGGGAGATTCCCCCTGCCCCTGAACCCCCAGGCCTGGGCATTGGTGTACAGGCCCCTTCATGGGGATGCCTAGCATAGGGCATAGCTTGAGTTTTTCCATTCCCAAAGTCAAGGCTAGGTCTTTCGAAGCTGGTGCCCCTTACATTGAGCCTCTCACTCTGTGTGCATAATGAAAGACTGTCCAGCTGTCTGTCCCAAACACTTCTATGGAGAAGCCTGGATTATAGAGTAGGGAGCTTTGCAATATCATATTTAACTGAAAATGTCTCGAAGCACAGAGCCGTGGGTACAGAGTAGTATTTCTGTGGACTTTTAATGTTCACAGTGGAACTCTCACACATTAGGAAAGCACCTCAATGGTCACTCCAGCCCCTCCCCCATTCTCTGGCTGCTCAAGGAAGCCCAAGCTGCTGTTTGCCACAGATCATTCTTTTTTCTTTCTTTCTTTTTTTTTTTTTTTGCTTTTTCGAGACAGGGTTTCTCTGTGTAGCTTTGTGCTTTCCTGGATCTTGCTCTGTAGACCAGGCTGGCCTCGAACTCACAGAGATCCACCTGCCTCTGCCTCCTGAGTGCTGGGATTAAAGGCATGCGCCACCACCGCCTGGCATTTTTTCTTTTCTTTTCTTTTCTTTTTTTTTTTGGTTTTTGGAGACAGGGTTTCTCTGTGTAGTCCTAGTCGTCCTGGACTCACTCTGTAGACCAGCCTGCCTTGAACTCAGAGATCTGTCTTCCTCTGTCTCCCAAGCACTGGAATTAAAGGTGTGCGCCACCACAGCCGGGCCTCAGTTCATTCATCTTCCCTCCGCAGCGGACAGTCTGCCCCCTGTCAGTTCGTGTGTCTCTGCAGTAACTTCCTACAGGCCACCGATAGACGCTCTCCATGTCCTTAAACAGTCTCAGAAAGGACTGGGGAGATGTGTTAGTAAAGTGTTTGCCACACAAGCATGAGGACCTGAGTTTGGATCCCCAACATCTATGTCAAAACCAGATATGCTGGTTCTTATCTGTAATCTCAGCACTGAGCAGGCTAGACAGGCTACTGGTGAAATTATTAAGGCCACTCCACGTAGTTAAAAGGGAGGTTTATTTTGTGGGGTAACTTACAAGTGAAGGGATAGGTAACAGGGTCTGGGAAAGGTGTGGCGCAGTCCGGTGGTGTTTTCTGGAGAACTCTGCTCGGTCTACCTTCAGCATCCAGGATCCAGGAACCAAGAGAGCCGGCCCAACCGGATCTCGGGTCTTCAGGGTCCTCTCTTGGCCCCAACTTGTAGGCGTGACAGTTACGGAAGCCTCAATGGGGCTTGGAACTTCCAGATCAAAGCTGGAATGGCTACCTACTACAACAGGCAGATTGCTGGAGCTAACTGTTGAGCTCCAGGTTCAGTGAGAGATCCTGCCTCAAAAAAGTAAGGTGGGCCATGATAGAGGAAGACAGCTTTTGTGACCCTTGATCCTCTACACACATGCTCATGTGCATGTGTGCACACACAAGATTACATGTCCACACACACATGCACACATGTGTGTCTTAGAGAACATGATACTGTAGTGATGGGTGTTTTACGCAAGGGTCTGAGATGTGCGGAGCTGAGTGACTCAGAGGCGCCCAGCTCCATGTTTCATACAAGGGGTTTGGGGGGTTCTGGAGGCTAGAAGTGGGCCTTCTCCATCCCCTCTTTGGCTGTACTCATGGAGTAGCCATAGTCTCTTCAGGTATGGTGGCAGTAATAACTCTGTGTGGAAGGTTCTGTAGATTCAGAGCCTCTGGCAGGCTTAAGGTGAACGGCTCTCTGGAAGCAACTGCCCAGCAAACAGGATCTTACTGTAGACACAGCAAGAAAAAAGAAGTAGGCATGTGGGAGCAGGTATCCCTGTGGCTGGAGCCACTGCCATGAGTAGCTAGCTCTTCTGAAAGGGACTTGGAAGCTCCCTTCCTGTGGTTTCACAGTTTCTAGGACCTTAAACTCCTGGGACCCTTCTGCCTCACTGCTCTGGCTCCAGAAGTCGCCTGGAACATTGCTCAGCACATAGCTGGGAAGTTAACTGGCCTCAGATCACAAGTTTACAGCTCTCTGCTCAGAATGGTGAAGGAGCCACGCCTGGTGGCCAGAGCCTGTGGACAGTATGGAAGGGAGCCTGTAGACCTCCCTGCAGAGCATCTCAGATACTTCCTCTCCCTTCTGGGCCTCCAGTGACTCATTAGCAGGCAGAAGAGGATAATTAGTTGGTTAATTATGGAGACAGAAGGAGAAAAATAATGAAAACAATCCCAGCTCTCATTGCCATCCATGCGGACCTTAAGGGGCCACGGACACATAGCAGCTGCCCCCCACCCCTGCACCGATGGTGTGAGGGAAGCTCCATCCCTGCTGGGGCACACCATTTGTCACCTTCAAAAGCCCAGCCAAGGGAGCTTGGTGGGGGATTCTGCTGTGGGGCAGAAGGGCTCGGCTCTTCTGTGAACCAGCATTCCTTTCTTCCTACATGCTCGAACGCTTCCTGAGTATAATGGGAACCATCTCCAAGCCACCAAGTCCACGAGCTAGCAGAACCAGGAGGCTCACTGGGACCAGCTCCCCACTCCTGGGCTCCTAATTTAATCTTCTAGGCCTTTCTTGCCTATTCTACTGGGGATACTGGAGACTCTAGCCTGACTCCACAAGATGTTTGGGTTTTTGATACATTTTCCCATTAAAAAGTTACATTTTCAGGCAAATGAAATTTGGAAATAATTTCATTGTGTGATTTTTTTTTTCCAACTCTTGTGGAAGACTTAACAAAAACAAACAAACAAACAAATAAACAAACAAGTAAACTTGAGCCTCACCCCAGGTCTTGCAAATTAATCTTCTCAGGTGGATTGTGTGTGTGTAGGTGCGTGTGCATGTGTGTTGTAGGTATGTATGGGTGTGTGTGTACAGATGCATATGTGTGCATGCAGGTGCATGTGTACATATGTACATGTACATATGGAGGTCAGAGGTCAAACTTAGGTGTTGTTCCTCAGGCCCTGTCCACCTTATTGTTTGAGACAAAGCTCACTGGTCCGGAGCCTGACCAACAAGTGAGGCTGGCTCCCAGGAACAGCCTATCTCTGCCCCTCACTCTCCCCCCACCCCAGTGCTGGGATTACATTTTGTTTTTTACATGAATGGCGGCGATGAAATTCAGGTCCTTATGCTTGTACAAGTGCTGTTCCAACTGAGCCTCCTATCAGCCTCCCCCCCCCTTTAAAAAATGGTTTATTTATATATACATATACAGGCATTTTGCCTGCATTTTGCCGTGTACCACATTTATGCAGTACCTGCATAGGCCAGAAGAGGGCATCAGATCCCCTGGAACTGGAGTTGCAGATGGTTGTGAGCTGTCATGTGGGCGCTGGGAATTGAACCCAGGTCTTCTGGAAGAGCAGCCAGTGCTCTTAACTACTGAGCCCCAACTTGGGGGAGCTGGAGAGATGGCTCAACAGTTAAGAGTGCTAGCTGCTCTTGTGAGGTCTTAGGTTGGGTTCCCAGTACCCACATGGCAGCTAAGCCATATGCTATTTCCAGGGAATCTGATACTTTCTTCTGACCTCCTTGGGCACCAGACATGCATGTGGTACACATACATACATGCAGACAAAACACTCCTGTACATAAAATAAAAATAAAGAAACCTTTAAAAAATTAATTTGGGGGCTGAGGATATACCTCATCAGTAGGTGCTTGCCTAGCAACACAAGGCTCTGCATTCCACCACCAGCACCACACAGACGTTTAATTTGGGAAGGATTGGCGATTCTGATGCAGCGGTAAGACTTGCTGAAGAGGTTGGATGCATCTTTACTTAGTTTCGCCTGAGGTAACGTTATGAAAATCTATAAACAAAAAACCGGGATACAAACATCGACGCAGTTAGGATGCATGACGAGTTTGTGTTGCCAAGGGCCCTTCATGCTTCTCCTGAAGGCCACTGGCAGGCCTGGGAGCAGGCGTCTTTACCGACCGAGCCGTCTCCGTGGTCCCATGATCTCGAATTTCTGATTCTCCTGACTCTACCTCCCTGGGGCTGGGATCCCAGGTCTGAAGGCCCATGCCTGGCTCACTGTGGATTTTACTGAGTGGCATTGGGTCTTTTCCACGTGTGCTGTACCGTATTTGTCCCTTTGGTGGAATGCTGGTGGTTTTGATGGGAGATGCTGGTCAAGCCCAGGTAAGCTATGTTCACCCCGCTGCCTGAGTTCTCTGCCTAAACCCTTTATCTTCAAGGGACTACCTTTTCTCTTCTGGACATTTCTAGTGTAAGTCAAACAGATACCCCGAGATTGAACCTTCTGCCTACTCACCCTGCTCCTCTGCTATTCATCCCTCTCCAGGGACTGGATGGGGAGATGGTGTACCTGGTGCTGGGGACAGCAGTGGGAAGACCTGGGATGGGGAAGGAGCCTGTGGCCTGGTGACCATAGAACTGGGAGTTGGTCAGTCATCCCCAGCTCTGCCTCAGAGGAGATGGAGCGAAAGGGACTTCAGGAGGGATGGCTCTCAGAGGCAGCCTGAGGCCACTTCCATGGCTTATTATGGACCAGCAGGCATGCTGGAGACTCTGCTGGGCCCATGAGCCTGATGACCTATACCAGCTGCCTCACGGTCAGTTCAGGTTTAAACACGGCCTGACCGGGGGCTTCCTCTGTGTGCTCTTCAGATACAACTCTGGTCCTTCCTGCTGTTTTCTCTACAGTGATTCAGCTTCAATGAGCCCTGGCATGGCTGCCCAGCCCAGCCCTATTATTTCATTTAGAGGTCCTCATCTAATTAGCAACTGCTCAGGACGGGGCTAGTGTGGTTTTGCTGGAAGCGCTCGGCCACATTGGGTGACATCCTGGGTTTTCTTCCAGTGGCAAGACTCCACTGTGGGGTTCCCACGTTTACTTTGGCTCCAGAATGTTCTGAGCAAGGCTCCCAAGCTGGATTCAGAGACCAGGAATGTGGGAGCTGCGGCTGTCTCTGGGGCCAAGGGTTGCTGGCAGTGGGCTGAGCCCTCTCGGTGCCAGCAGGCCCTCTGTGGGGACTGGGGCCAGCCTGGGACTGCCTGGCATGGTGGGTCTGAGTGCCACAGAGGGTCCCCTTTGTCTCTGCTTCCTCTGGTTAACCTCTGGTGCCGTCCTCAGGTGCTGTGTCCATCTTGGTTTTTGAGACAGAGTCTCTCACTGGCCTGGACTTAAGTTTTTATGTGGGATTTCAGGATCAAATCCAGACTCCTCTTCAGCTTACTTATTATAATTACTAATTTATTTTTGAGTCAGACGCTCACGCTGTACTCAGGCCAACCTTGAACTCATGGTCCTCCCTGTTGTAGCCTCCTGAGTGCTGAGACTACAGGTGTGTGCCACCACACCCAGCTCTTTTGTGCTTTTGTGTCTGTGATTAATGGCATCATAAACCAGGGTGAGCCCCAGGTGGCTCCTTCATGGACCCTCTTGCTGTCATGAGTCTACTTGACTTTCTCTGCCTTTGTAGAAAAGGTAATGGCAAAGGTTGAACTCTGGGCATCATAAAATCAGAAAGTTCCGGAATGTAGAATCTGAGTGAGACATTAGTCTCGGGGACACTTCAGGTGTCTCATGGGAAACATTTTCTCTCTGAGTCTCAGTTTTCCCATCTTATAATGGGAAATAATAATTCAATAAATGCTAATTTCTCCTTCCTTCTTTTCCATCTTCGTGTGTGTGTGTGTGTGTGTGTGTGTGTGTGTGTGTGTGTGTGTGTGTGTGTGTTGGGCATACACGAGTGTGAGTGTGGATATACATGTGTGCACATGCATGCAGAGACCTGAGATTGATATTAGGAATCTTTCTCTACTCCTGCTCCACCTTATTCTTTGAGTGAATCCTTATTCACTCAAACCCAGAGCTCACTGATGTGGGTAGTGTTGCTAGCCAGCTTGCACAGGGGATCCTGTGTCTCTGCCTTTAGAGGCTGGAATTACAGGTGAGTCACCACACCCACCCGACCTTTATGTGAGTTCTGGGGATCCCAGCTCTACACAAGGGCTCTAACCACTGAACTGTCTCCCCATGCTCCTTAACCTCCCTCTTGGCCAAGCACTGTGATGTGCCATTGATACACTTATCGTGATACATAAACTTCCAGCCATGCCCCACACCCATTCTACAGACCTAGACACTGAGGTCTAGAGATTGTATGATTCTCCCAAAGTCACAAAATGGCAGAGCCACTCTTGACCCCAGGTTTCTGTGATGCTGAAGTTGCTAAGATCCCTTCTGGAGGCCACTGAAGGACAACAGGGTCACAGAAGACCTACCATACTTGGACAAGCCTATACAGCAAGAGCTCAGGGAAGGGGTCGGGAGGCAGGTGAGTTCTGAGTCTTGGGGTAGAGTGTGGACAGAGGCTCACGAGTGTAAGCGAAGGACAAGGAGACAGAAGCTGTGGTCTGACCCTGCGTCTGTCCTGCTGCAGGCTGCCCCTTCGCCTGCCCTTGACGTCACTGGAATGTCACAGCGGGAGAATTCTTTGCAAGCTAATGTAAAGGCTGGACCGGCTCCATATCAGGGTCCAGCTAATGGTCGTTGGTAGAACCATTTTCTGGGAACCAAACGTTTAGCTCAGTTCTAAAGATCTCAGGAAAGGGGAGATAAGGAATGAAAGGGCTTAGAGATACCGCTCCCCTTAGCTTGTCACCCCCAAGCATGGAGACCTTGCCCTTGGTTAGGAAGGAAAGCCAATATGGGGTGGAAAGGGCCATTGCAAGAGAATTTTTTCTAAATGGAGAACCCTGCGGCTCTTTCTTGAGACTCACCAATGTGCAAAGTCTCATCCTCTGCCCTTGGTGGAGTCAACTGGGGGGCAGCTGGCTCTGTGTCCCAGCTCCTTTCTCCTGCAGGAAGTCCTGGAGAGTCTGTGTGTGTGTGGGGTGCGGACACCCCAGTGTTTGTTGATTCCTCATCAGGAACAAACAGCTGGTGGGGCGGGGTGGTGGTGGTGGTGAGGGACCAGGACAGGGACTTTGGGCTGGGTGCCCGTGCCAGGCCTCAGGTTACCTCACCCCTAATGAGAGAATGATGGCCCTCAAGGGTGGCTCAGGTTTGAATGGGGAATCTGGCTGGCTTTGAGAAGATCCGTTTTGGGGTACCACTTATGGTACCCAATGTACAAAACCAAATGAAGCTGCTGACATTGGCTCCTTGTGGCCAGGGATGTGGAGTGACTTCTACAAGGCCCCTGAGCAAGGCCTATGGGAAAGGAGGGGCCTGGGAGCTTTGGGCCCAGATGGGAGTAGGGCTGGGTGTCCAGGACAGGCTTTTATGGAGGAGGTTATACTTGAGCTAGGTCCGGGTGAGAGGCGCCTGACACACCCCTGCCCCCTCACTGCTGAAGCTTGTGCCCTTGGTGAAGGCCCAGGGCTGTTCTGAACCAGAAGTGTGTAGAAGCAGCTTGAAGTCAGGCTGGGGATCCTCAGGGTCCCAGGGCTGAGTGTGCAGCTTTCAGCCAGCCTGGGAGGGACTCAAGTTGCCTCCTGTAATCTACTGTTTTGCCGAGGGATTCAGGGTATAGGGTGGGCATGGGACCCAAGTCCCCAAATAGCATCCCAGTCGCTAGGGACCAGTAAGGGCCCAATCCTGGCTGGGCCTCCAAAGAACTTGGGAGTTTTAAGCAATATGGCCTTTGGGGTGCTCTGTCAGAATATGTGGCGGTGGTCCTGGGTTCCATGCTCAAGGAAGGCATTTTGGGATCACCCATTTCTGGCATGCTTTTTGATTGGAAGCCGTGGCTAGAGTGCGTCAGGGAGCCTGCAAAGCCCCCTCCCTGTGCTCATGTGTGTCTCTCATCGCTGGCCTCGGTGATCCTGGCCAAGGGGGAAGCTGGCTCCGCAGATCCTCCAGGCTCTTTTCTAAAGCAGGATCCGTTCTCTGGGCATTGACATGTCCTTTGTCCCAGCGAGAGAGACTGCGACACAGGACTCGGATAAAGACAATTGTGAAAGTCATTTTTCTCAGCTCAGGAGCACAGAAGACAATTCCTTGGTTGGGATTATTCTAATGAGTCTGGCCCCACTTCAAAGGGGTTAATGTAATAAAAAGGAAGAGCCGGGGCTCCAATGGGGTCTAATTAGATTTCTTTCCACACTCATCCTGCATTTGTTTTCTGAAGAGTGGCCAGGCCCGGGAGATCTGTGACGGTCCAGCATACAGGGAGCTAACAGCCAGGCCTGGCTGGAGAAGACCATCCGTCTCTCTGAGCCTGACAACTGAGATCCGCTCCCAGCAGGACTGGGCCGCCACCTCTAAAGTCAACAGGGTTTGGGACCACATGGGGAGGGGTCTTGGGAGGACAGAGGGCTCCCTGGGCCAGCAAGTGGGATGGGTGGGGTGAGCCTGGAGCCGAGCTGCCTGCCTTTGAGTCTCAGCCCTCTTCTTTCCCGGGGTGTGATCCTGAGGACATGGGCCTTTCAAATCTCAGCAGGCAGCTCCGGTTCCCCATCTTTGAAACATGCGTACCTAGTACCGTGCCAGGCTTAGAGGCCGTGGGCGGGGGAGAGCCCCGCACCACAGCTTCATCTCCCTCACGAATTCCCTTGAAAAGGCTATCTGACGAAAGGATGCAGCTAGAAGGCAAACCTGAACTTTGGGGGCTCCAAGTCTAAATGGCTGAGAAAACGGAGGCGCTCAGCGGAGATATTTTTGGACACCTTGAGCAGTTGGTGTCCATCAGTTTTCACTTTAGGTGCACTTGAGCGACAGACAGTTAAATTTCCAGGTTGAAAGTTCTTTCTCTAAGCAGGAATAAAAGTTCTGGAAGATCAACCAGCCCCAGGTCACAGCGCCTCCAGCAGCAGCGCTTCCCATTCCCAGGGGTGTGTCCGTGCATGGGGTGCCCGGCCCCGCCCTTCCTGCGGTTGCCTTTTTTATTCATCTCTTCTTCCACTCTTTCTTCTCCATCTGTTATTTTTTTTTAAATTACTTTATTTAGTGTCTATGCGCGTGGGCGTGTACGACACAATGCGCATGTGCAGGTGGGAGGCTAGCTTGCGGAAGTGGGCCCGCCTCTTTATAGCACGTGGGTTCCCAGGCTGAGCTCAGGGGCGCAGGCTAGGCTGCAAGCCTTGGCTCAGGTGTAGCACGTTTGGCCTGTGGCTGAGACCACGTTATGTCTTCCTAGACGACGCAGTTCTGATCTTGCTTCTTTCCCCCCCTCAAAACCTTGTGGCTTGACTGCAATATCCCCACAGGCCCCTAGCGTGGGCTCTATTTTGAAGGCTATTAGGAGGTAGGGTAGCAGGTCGCTAGAGGCAGCCGTTTAGCCAGCTCTGCCTCCTGTCTGCTGACATGTGAACGAGCCTGTCATGTGCTCTGGACATCAGAGCCGTTCCGACCATGTTCAGTGGATGCAGCCATTTGGCTCTGAGACCGTGGGTCCAGACAAACCCTCCTCCATCAAGTGGCTTCTGTCAGCTCTTCCGTCCCAAAGTCAAGAAAAGGACCTGGGAGGACACCTTTAACTCTGTGAGCCTCAGTTTCTCCTGCTGGGGTGAGAATGTTACAAAGATTCAGCAACATGTGTAAAGTGCTGTGCACACCACGTGGCTCACTAGCAAGTGTCCTTCAGCTCAAGTGAGTGACCATCCGTGTCATGTATCACCTGCTTGGCTGTCTAAAAAGTTGCTGTGTGGTGGTTCCCTCCAAGATTAAAACCTTCCATCTTGGAGGGAAGCTACTTAAGAGGCAGGATGCTTACAGGGAGGTGAAACAACACAGTGTTCTAAGGGGCGGTGAAGCATTCTGTCTCGTAGGAAAGCGCCTTAAGTTCAGGAAGGAGACAACTCAATACCTTCAAGAAGTCCCTGAAACTGACAGGATTCACTAGGTCCCTCCCTCCCCAGCACACACACGCATGCACGCACGTATGTATGTACATAAGGACTGCCTGGAAGAAGAAATCAGCCGAGCTCTCCAAAAGGACACTCTCCATACGTGCTGCCTGCCGTCTGTACACTGTGCTCCGGGTTTCCAGCTTCTGTGAGATGTCACTCTGTTGACATGGTTTTGGTGACGCGGCTGTCTTTGAGTCATTTCTGCTCCTGTAGTTGCCCATCACCCACACTTGTGTAAGTGACCCCAATGAAGCTCATTGGTTTAGCAAACTGGACTTTGATAGTATCCTTAATTTGTTCTGTTTTTCAGTTCCCTGTCTGAGATGAGTTCATGTCTCCCCAGGAACAATGTGATGCATCTCATCACCCCAAGATGAGGAAATAGAGCCCCAAGGAGGTGGAAAGACAAGTCTAAGGTCACATATGAGCAGTGAGTAGCATTCGAAGTCAGGGTCACCCAACAGCCACACCTAGTCCCTGGATTCAGTGTCCAGCTGCCTCCTGCTGTAGCTGAAGTTTTCTCCAGTCCTGCCCAGCACCACGGACCCCCGCAACTGCTTATAAAATAATCACTCAGAAGCTTAAACTGCTCGGACATTAGCTCAGGCCTACCACTGACTAGCTCTTACACTTAAACTCGGTCCATTTCTGTTAATCTATATGTCGCCACGTGTTCTGTAGCTTTACCTGTGGCCTTTACATGCTGCTCCCTGGACGGCAGGCTGGCGTCTCCTGACTCAGCCTTCCTGTTCCCAGAATTCTCTTCTCTGCTTATCCCGCCTATACTTTCTGCCTGGCTACTGGCCAATCAGCATTTTATTTATACAGAGCGATATCCACAGCATCCTGCCCTGTGCCCTAATGGAAACATTCCTTCAGGAGGGAGGAGGGAGGAGGGAGGAGGGAGGAGGGAGGTACATGACAACCAGAAAGTAAATTATACAAGTCTTAGGAAGTTCTGGAAACTAATTAGACTCATAAGGTCCTCCCAGGGGGTTATGGGACTAATTAACAACTATTGGTGGAAGAGACTGTCCTGTCCGACCAGCCCAGCTGCCAGGAGGAGCCTCGCCTCCCGTTGAGCTGTCTGCCTGTATGCAGGGCTGTGGCTTTAGCGAGTTGTCACCCATGCTGGGGTGGAATTTTTGGTGATGTGGTCACCTTTGAGTCATTTCTGCTTCTGTGAGTAACCCCTCATCTTCACTCCTCTAAGTCACCCCAATAACAACTCATCGTCACCAAGCTGGACTTTGGGGGAATCCTCTGCTCTGCCATGCTCTCTCTGGGGTGAGTAGGTGTTCACATTTCCCCAGGAGAAGTCCCACACAACACCTCCTGGGTGTTCAGAGCTGGCTGTCACCCTCTCGTCACCAGTCTCGTCCATGTGGGCCTTCTACAGTGATGCCCCCAGGAAACCCAGCTATAGAGAGGGAGACAGTCTAGCAGAGTGGTCAGCGTGTAGGAGCTGGAGTCAGCTTGCTGCTCCCACAGTCTCCTGGCTGTGTGACCTTGAGTGAGTGGCTTGACCTCTCTGAGCCTCTGGTTCCTTCTTGCTAAAATGATGTTGACAATTAAATGGTTTAAAGAGCTTGGTGCCAGCTTTCCTATCAAGAGCTCAGGGTTGGTGCTCCTTGGATGGAGTTGAAGCAGTTGGTAGAGACCATCCCCTGTCTGTAGCGGGGTTCTTGTCCATCCTCCTTCCAAAACTGAAGTGGGCAGACAGCAAGGAATTCAGCTGGAAGCGCTGTTGCTGATTCAGGATTAACAACCTTCAATAAATGAGATAACTTTGAACAGATTTGCCTTGTGGGAACTGCCAATTTACACAGAACAAGTCTGAGCTCTTGGGAGCAGGGAACGCTAGCCCAAAGCCTGTTACACCTCCGAGAAGAGTTATGGCCCCTGGAAACTCTCAGAGGGCTTCGGGGTGTCAATTGAGAGCGACTCCACAGAAAGTAGATGACCAGTGGGCGCAGCACGCGTGACAGACGTCCTGTGTCTGACAGGCCTCGCAGGCTGAGAGCAGCTTTGGCATCGGCAGCTGAAATGTGGGGTCTGGGAGGAGTGCCTCCCCCCCCATGTTTGCACCCATAGGTTGGGTCCTGGATGCTGGCGCAGGAGCCCGAGGCACCAGGAGCTTCCAGTGGGCCTGCCTCTTCCTCCTCCACCATCCTTGTGTCTTATTCGGCCCGGGACCATCCAAATTCATGGGATGTCAGCTGGGCCATGATCAGCTGGGGTTCGGTATGTAAATAAGGCTATAAGTGGGGCTCATCAGGGAAGAGCTGTCCAAAAGTCTGTCAGTTCTGTTGGTGTGGTAGTCTTTATAGGCAACCGTCTGCTGCTCTTCTCTTCCCTGGCCTGGCGGCCTTCAGGGCTCTGGCTGTCAAAAGTGGGGACTTTGGGGCCTTTAGCCCAACTTTTTTGTTTGTTTGTTTGTTTCTCTTGTGACTCCTTACCTCAGGGCCTGGGGTGCCCTGCTAGTCAGAAAGCTCCCAGTCAGATGGCAAACTCCTTAGGTGGAGGGGAGTTTGTTGTCATGGTTACCATCAGCATGGGGGACTGGCATCAGCCTGCCTCCTGGGCCTTCAGAGCTAGAGTGCAGCCTAGTATGGCCTCTGTGGCAGTGAGGTCACCCAGGCTGGCACAGCTCGGCCTGGATACTGGCACAGACACTCCCAGAAGGATGGAGTGTGGCCAATGGTGACCATCTGGGGACATTGCATTAGATTTCTTGGCCCTCACCACAAGCCATACAGTGCTGGGCTGCAGCCTCATGATTCTCTGGTGACTCAGGGACAAAGAGGTGGTGAATTTCCCAGCTGGGATGGAGGAAGAGAGCCAGTGAGGAGTATTTTGAGGTTCTCTGCTTAATTTCTTGGAGAGTGGAATGCAAGGACATGCCAGTTCTGCCTTTCACCAGACACAAAGAATGTAGATAATCCAGGTAAGCAGAAAATAGAAAATAAAGAACCACAATCAGGAATGATATCATCCATGCTGTTCCTTCCTGTCTTGTTTTCTTTGAGTAGATATACATACAGGCTTAAAAAAAAAACAACTTGGAAACAGAATTGTACAGCACACAGCCAGGGACAGGTTGCTGCAATCCCAGCCATGGGAGGCTGAGGCTGGAAGATCCCAGAGTGAAACCTGCCCCAGAAAAGCAAACAAACAAACAAACAAACAACAAAAAACACACACCAACCAAACAACAACAACAACAAAAAACCCAACCTCACCCTGAGTGGTTGGGAGATGCTGGGATCCCCAGATCCTTGGAGCTCCAGCCTCACTCAGAGCATCTAGAAGCTAACCCATGGCTGCCAGTGCCCTCCCTGGCTTGCTAAAACCGCCGACCATCGACTTAAACCGTCTAGGTACTGTGCGGACGAGTAAACACCAGCTCGTGCATTTTTGATGAGGTTGACATTACACAAACGCTCCTGGCTTACTTGGTCAGACCCGGCAGCGAGGGGCCGAATCAATAATGAAACAGTAGGAGAGATAGAACATTAGACAGGGCATTCTGCAAGGCAAGCAGCTTGGTGGGGAGGCAAGTCAGGTGACCCGGAACGGCCCGTGGCCAACGGTCCCATTGCCTGGCTGCTCAGGGAGAGGGCTGGGCTGCGGACCAGATGGTCCTGGATCTCCGCAAGCTTGGGAGAGCGTGTGACTTCTCGGAAGCTTCTAGCTTAGGCTGGAAGCCCAGAAACATGGAAAGAGTATTAAGTCTGTGGCCTTGTATAGGTTATTTTTTGCCTGTCTGCCTCAATTGGGAAATTGGGTCGTTGGACAGCGATCCCAAAGTCCTTTCTGATGCTTTTAGTATGAACTTGGGATGTGTAGGATCCAGACATAAAGGCCATTCCAAGCCACACATGAGCAGGGCCCAGGAAATGTGTCCAGGGGGGCCCAGCTTTGGTGTGCGCTTGTGTGTCTGTGTGTGCTTGTATGCCCGTGTGTGTGTGTGTGTGTGTGTGTGTGTGTGTGTGTGTGTGTGTGTGAACGTTGACTGGTCAGTGACTACTTTCAGGCCTCTACCTGTCTCTGCCGCTCCAACGCTGGGGTTACAAGTACATATCGCCACTCTTGGATCTTTTCATGCAGGCTCTGGGTATCCAGACTCGGGTCCTCATACTTTGACAGCAAACACTTCACTGAGCCAGGACCCCGAGCCCAAACTTCTCTTTGTGCCAAGGACAGCCGCCCCTGCTCCTCCTTCCTTGGCTTTGAGGAGGAGGAGGCCTTGACTCTTGGCCTTGAGGTCATTGAGAAGAACCTTCATTAAGCCTGTGCTTAACCCCCGGGGTGTTTGAAGGTGACACCTGTTAAGGAAGGGGGTCCCCAAATCCCGGGTTCTATCTTTCGTCCAGTTGCTGTGTGACCTTCAAGTGTGGGAGAGGAATCTGTATCCTTCTCAAAGAGTAAGAGGCTAAGGAAGGGGAGAAAAGGAGGTGTGAGGGGAGGACCCCCCTCTGTCCAACTGTCAGGGAGGACTCTCTGGAGCTGCCCAGGACCCTCTGTCTTTGCTTTCTGGAACTTCTGAACACCTGAGGCCTGGTCCATGGACCTGTGGAACCCGAAGTCCCATAAGACATAAGACACATGCCTTATGCTCTTGAAGTCTACCAAGGGAGACCGGGCAGTGCAAACATTGAGGCCGGGCTAACTGTGCTCTATTGGGTCTTCCTGCTGGGACGGGGGTGCCGCGTGTAAGTCACTGTCTGCAGGGCCCTGGGACAATACTCTACCATCCTGTGTCTTGGAGCCCTGCTGGCCTCGGGTATAGGGTTCACTTTGAGCAAGGGGACCTGAGAAATGCCTTTGCTCAAGGGTCCGTAGACTTATTTTTGTGTCACTTTGAGGATGTGTAGAGTTTGTCTCTTGGTTTAATGGCATTTTAAGGCTGTTCCCCACTCCGCTGTCTCTGTTGGAGGATAGAAACAAGAAGTTCAGGAGCTGGCTCGCTCGGTCCATTTGCCTTGAAAGCATGAGGTCTTGAGTTTGATCCTCAGAAATACATTTTCTTTTAAAGTGTCAGGTGTGGATGTGTTCTGTGCTTGTCAGCCCCGTGCTGGGGAGGCAGAGACAAGCGAATTCCTGGGGCTTGCTGGCCAGGTGGCTGAGCTGACTTGGTGAGAGATCCAGGTCAGTGAGAGATGCTGTCTCAAAAAACAAGGTGGGCAGTGCCTGAGAAACAGCAGCCAAAGACTAACTGCTGGTCTCCACACACTGCACAGGGGTATGCATACAACACCAACACACAATACCCACACACATATGAATATGCACATACACACATGGTGCATACAGACACACAAAGAAATAATAAATTTAGCACACATTTATTCAGGGTCTGCTGAGGGCCAGACTCAGGACATGGGAACAAGAATCCAGGCCTGAGCATGAGGCCATCTCTGGCAGCTCATGGGGCCATAAACTGGGGCCAGGTGGACTTCTGTGAAGGGCTCCTTAGGGCTACTAAGATTCATCAGCAGCAAATCTTAGCTGCAGCAGAATTACCCCAGAGAATTTATTATTCATTATTTATTATTACCCCAGTTGAGATGTGACTGTCCAGGCACCTCCAGAGGGCCTGATTCAGTTGAGTTTTCTCTGGGGCCACTAAGAACTACTGGTCATGCCTGGGCCTTCAAAAGCTGAAATGGCCTCATTTGATGTATTCAACAGACTGACTTAGGGATGGTGGTGGGGGAACCACAGCTGAATCAGAGATTTCCAGACCAATGAAAGAGCCTTCAGGCACCTTCCTTTTCCTCTTGTTTTGGTGTACACAGCTGGACCACACGCCCTAGCTCTGGGATTGAGAGTGGTTAGGTCACTGAGTTCTCCCATGCATATCTTCACGGGGTTAAGCCTTGACTAGGTCTCTGGTTCCTCTCCGGGGCTCCACTTACTGTCCCAGCTGGGATCCAAAGGATGGCGGAGCCACACGCTGGAAGGAATCTGGGTCCCTGAGTCATCGCACAGAGCTGAGGTGTCTCCAGCTGCTGGACTTCACCTTGCATGTGGAGGAGAGACTGCATGGGTTTGCTTTCGTTTCAAGGTCACGGGACTTTAGGATTTCTTATTTGACCTTATCTTTCTCTAACGAAATGGCACCTTCTACCTGACTCCCTTGCCCTAACCCATTTACCTTGAGAATCAGAATTCAGACTGCCAGGTGGGAGTGGGCAGGGCTGGGGATAGGCTTGGGATCCTCTGTGCCCAGATCCTAGGTAAGTCTCTTGTTTGAGTAGCTCTACTTATCAAGGCTGGGGTTTCACAGCTTTTTATCATTTGAGGTCTTCTAAAGAACCCAGAGAATTTGTCTTCCTTCCTTCCTTCCTTCCTTCCTTCCTTCCTTCCTTCCTTCCTTCCTTCCTTCCTTCCTCCCTCCCTCCCTCCCTCCCTCCCTCCCTCCCTCCCTCCCTTCCTTCCATTCTTTATACAGGGTCTTACTGTGTAGCCCTGGCTATCCTATGTAGACCAGGCTAGCCTCAAACTCACAGAAACTGCCTGCTTCTGCCTTCCCAAGCTGGGATTAAAGAAGTGTGCTACTATGTTCAGCTTACTTATCATTTCTAAACAGAAAAGTATTTCTTTCAGCTGCTGTGGTGGCCTGCACCTGGAACTCCAGCCCTCAGGAGGCTGAGGCAAGAGGACGCTCCACCCATTACAGGCCAGCCAGGCTACATAGTGATGTCAACCACCACCGCCACCACAGCACAGAATAAAAATAAAAATACTATTTTATCTTGCACATGAGACCATTGGACACTTTCATAAGTCTCAGATATATTATTGGATTTTATTAATCTAATTTTTTAATTCCTTGAAAACTCTTGGCAATTATTTCCTCCTCCTAAGAATGACTTCATCGTGACTTTTCAGCTATGCTAAAAGAACTGAAATAATAAGAGAATGGAGCAGCAATGGAAGCCTCCAGAAGGATGAAGTCACGATAACACCGGTCCTCATTGCTGTGTGGTCCTGCAGTTCCAGAGCGCATTGCTGTGCTGAGCAAAATACTGGACTTGCCACACCCCCACCCTTAGGCTGTGGGTGTTTCCCTGCCCAGCAGGAGAATTTGAAGCTGTGACTAACACCTTGAGATAGGGGATCATTCTAGATTATCTGGGTGACTTGGGGTAATCGAATGGGCCCCTAAAACATTCACCAAAGAAGGTGTGGGCATGAATGAAGAGAACTGGAGGCATCCAATGGGAGACACATTTGCTGGTGTTTGCTGCTTTTGAATATGGAGGAATGAAGCCATGAGCCAGGGGTGAGTGGCCCCCAAAGCCAGAGAAGACTCTAGAAATGATCCTCCCACAAGAGCCCCAGGAAAGGTCACCGCCCTGGACATAGCTTGACCTTAGCCTGGCGAGACCCTGTGGTAGTTGCTTAGTTTGTCCGTGCAACTCCAGGTCAAGGGAGGAAGGATTTACTTGGCTCGCGGTTTACTGGGGCACCGGCCGGCCATCATGACGGGGAAGGCACGGCGGCATGGCAGGCAGGAGCAGCTCTCAGCTGTGGTTGGGGGAGCTTGCTCACATCTAGGTGCATCAGAGTAGATCTGGAAGTAGAGAGGAGATAGGCGTGGGCTGGGTTATAGACCTCAAGACCCGCCCCTCAGTGATCCACTTCCTCCAGTTAAACTCCACCTCCTGAAGATTTCACATCCTCTTAAAACAGTGCCACCAGCTGGGGAACCAAATGTTTAAACGTGAGCCTATGAGGGACATTTCTCATCCAAATTATAACAGACTCCCTTCAGACTTGGACCTCCAGAACTACGGGTGTGTGTGTGTGTGTGTGTGTGTGTGTGTGTGTGTGTGTGTGTGTGTGTTACAGCAGCAAGATGGAACTAATCCAGTGGCCTAAAATACTGCATTGTCAGAAGACATAAAAAAGTGGAGCTGGGCAGTGGTGGCACACTGCTTTAATCCCAGCACTCCGGAGGCAGAGGCAGGCGGATCTCAGAGTTCAAGGCCAACCTGGTCTACAACTTGAGTTCCAGGACAGCCAGGGCTACACAGAGAAACTCTGTCTTGGGAAACAACAACAACAACAACAACAACAAAGAAGGTGGAGGCTGGGATTAGCTCAGTCAGTAGAACCCCCTAGCCCTGGGTTCAATCCCCAGGACCTTGTAAATCAGGCATGGGGGCTCCTTCCTGTAATCCCAGCAGTACTCAGGAGGTGGAGGCAGAAGGCTCATGAGTTTGAGATCAGTCTAGGATATGATAGACCCTGTTTAGTGAAGGAGGGCGCTGCGGACATCATCTTACATCATCTTCTAATGTGAGTCTTGTTCCCATCAAATACAATTAAGAAATCAGAATCCACCCCCCTTTCCCTCTGTAATGAAAATGAGAAAAATGATGGAGAACAATGCTCCCTGATTATCAGATGATTCAGAAAACGAATGCAGATAAACAACAGCACCCTAAACTTGGATTAATGAAGATGGCGAAACCAACCACATGAGTGGAATCTCAGACAGTGAGTGTTCACGGGGCCATGGCCCGATGGCTTTTTCTCAGACTCAAGAATGAACGAGTAAACACAATTTCAAGGGAAATCAAAAGGAAATGTCTTGTTCTCATCTGCTTAGTCACCGTCCGCTATTCTGGGATGCGAGCCTCGGTGCCCTGTTACACTGGTCCGTGTGTAGCAGCAGCTTTGGTCTCTTTTGCTTGTGTGCAAACTTGTACTTAATTGAGTTAGTAATTCAATTATCCTTTGTTCCTAAGTGGACACAGGCAAAGGTGGGCGTTCTTGTTAGGAGGCTGAGAGGAAAGAACTGAAGGAGCAATTAGGGAATATCGCTGGCTTGTTATTTGTAACTGGTGTGTGCAAGTCTAAAAATAGAATTCTTTTGCAATCCCGGAGCAGAGAAAATGACCACCCTTCTTCCAAAAAAGAAATTATGAATCATTAGAGATTTCAAAGATGGGGCTGGGGAGATGACTCAGGGCTTAGGAGCACTGGTTGCTCTTGCATAAGATCAGCGTTCATTCCCAGCACCGGTGACTCCCAACCACCCATGACTCCAGTTCCAGGGGATCCAGCGCCCTCTTCTGACCTCTGTGGGCACTGCACACATGTGGTGCACACACACAGACAAAACACCCATACACCTACAAGAATAAATACTTGTACAAGAATACAAGAATAAATACTTGTAAAAAGATGTTAAAAATGCCTTCAGTGTTGGAGCTTGGCTTTGTGAGTGTGTGAAGGAAATGAGAACTGGGAAAGCTGGAATCTGGGAAGATGTGTTTCAGATGTGAACCCAGACCCAAGACACATGTGTTCAGGGTTCTGTGTGGAAATGGATGTGAATTTAGTGGTATGCAGACAATGGTGCCCATTTCAAGCATGTATACCTTCCAAAGTAGGAATCCGGACTAAAAGTTTACATTGGCTCTGTTTAAATTTGTGTAAGAATATCTGATAAGGTCGACCCCTACTCTCTTTATTCTTTGTGTGGATATGTATTTCTCTGTGTGTATATGAGAGGCTGATGAGTGCTCTCTTTAGCTGCTCTTTACCCTATTTCTTCAGACAGAGTCTCTCTCAATCAGCTTGAGACGGCTGATTGTCTCAAGCAATAGAATTGGACATTTTAAGGGGGAAATGGATAGTGTAATGGACACCATGACAACCAGTAAATTAGGAAGAGGAGTCAACTCAGGACCAGAAGGGACTAGGGTGTCCTTACCTACCCCAAGAGCCCATTACTTAACCTTTGGAGGACTCCACCAGGGAGAGTCAGAGAGAGGGTCAGTCCTCAAGGTTCTGCTTCAAGGCCATAACCTCCTCGTAGAGAAGTACTGTTCATTTGCAAAATGGCTCTTGGTACCACACAAAACCACCAGCTGTATAGCAGGCTGCACGTCACCAGTGCATTGCCAGATGTTCTGAGTCCACCCGCTGGTTACAGACCTCAAGATATAATGAGGGTGATACTTCGGGTCAAGTCCACGCAGCTGTGGAACACGCAGGTAGATGTGTAAACAGGCAGAACCCCCATGGCTCTCTCTTTCTAAAACTGATGCCTGGGACGTTACCATGGCCCTGGGTGGCAGTGCAGGCCACTCTGATCAGTATGGCCCTGATGGCTGCATGGTCCCCAGACACCAATACGGCCTCAGGTGGGAGGCCCAGAACACGGGCATCCTCATGGCTTTTGGTGATAACACAGGCCATGGACATAATCACAGACTCTGGCTGGCTGGCTGAGGTAGGGCCACAGACCCAGACAAGGCCCTTGGCTGCAGCTAGGGCCTGGATGTTACTATGGCCTCCGGTGGCAGTGCGGGCCATGAAGATTAGTATGGCCCTAGTGCAGCATGGCCCTCGGACATCATCACGGCCTCAGGTGGTGGCCCAGACCATGGGCAAGGCATGTGTATGGCCTTCCCTCGGACATCATCATGGCCTCAGGTGGTGGCCCAGACCATGGGCAGGCATGTGTATGGCCTTC
>CABHPP010142467.1:0-45448 GCA_902168425.1 Peromyscus attwateri | reverse complement strand
ACACACACACACACACACACACACACACACACACACACACACTCACACATGTGCCTTGATATTCATATACTTTAGTGGACCTAGAAACTCACAAGGTCTTGCAATCTTTGTAGACCCAGTCTTTTGTTGTTTTTGTTATTGTTGCACATTTCAAATAGAGTGGGACAAATAAGGGGAGGTCAAAGGGAGGACAATTTAACAAATGAATTCTCTGAGAAGTTGAAGAAATACAAATAAACGAGCTAGTAATTCTGGATGAAAAACCCACTGTACCCTGATGCAGGCTGGTTCCACACCTCACCCAAATAAAATGTTCCATGAAGTGTAGTATGCCAGGGTTATTGAAAGGTTATCTATCAGTTTGCCTAAACAGATAAATATTTAAAAAATATTGTTAATAATAAAAATACAAATTTTCCATTGATGGATATATTTCAAAAATCAGATCAGGTTTTTCAGAGAAAAATAAATAAGAATATGACAGTTTGAGGATCATAATTTTCTTGGATTGACTAAAATATACTATATTCTGTTCTTTTTCAAAAATTTGTTTTACTTTTTTATTTATTGATTGTGTGTGAGTATGTGCATGCACATTCCATGACACACCTCAGGAGAAGAGAAGACAATTTTGGGAAGTTTGTCCCTTTCTTCCATCTTGTAGGACCCCGAGATAGTCGTCAGGCTTAGTAACATCTTAACCATCTGAGCTACCTCACATGCTTTAGGTTCTTCAGTGGAATGAAAATTGCCCACAGGTGAAATTTTATCATGATAAATTAGCCACAAGATAGTCAACATTAAAATACATTCCAATATTAGTTTTGTTTTGTTCTCTGAATTTATTTTTCGACAATAATATAGATTAAAGTACAAGAAATCCTAGCACTGGACTAGTTTTCCTTTTAAACATTAAATTCAATTGTATTTGAGCCCTATAAAAGACGTAAAAAAACTATGCATATTCATGTGCTACCATGTGATATTCTAATACATGTATACAATGTACTGTATTCTATAAGAAAATGTATAACTGCATCCTTAAATATTAGCCAATATCATATGGTGCAAACAAGCAATCACGTATTCAAGCTTATTGAGACATCATTTGCATAATAGTTATCTACTAATTCTCTACTCTGCAATATGAGGCCAGAATTTCTTCTTGTTTCTAACAATATTTTGCGTTCAAAGTGTGTGCATCACTTATATCTTGAATGTATTTTCATATTAATTCATGAATTTGGAAGTTAATATTTATCCTTACACTTTGCTCAAAGTAAATAACAACTTAAAATCAAATCAATGGCTTTCAGTGCCCACATAGCCAAAGAATTTGGTAGTAACCTTCAGGAGTTTACCTGAGTTGTGGTGTGCTTGAGCCATTTGTAAAATGTGATAGATATCGAGGTCCTTTCTATAGCTCAGACAGCAGGAGCTTGAATTCCTTCCAATTATGTGGAGTTCAACATCACATTTTTCCAAGTTTCTTGATCAAGGTATTCTTACTCTATGTATTTTTTGGTTTGGGTTTTTTTTCTTTTCTTCTCTTTTTTTTTTGTAACATTTTCCCTATACTGAAAACATACTCATGTTCCTTACTAGTCTGCTTATAGACATTAACCCTGCAATTTATTTATTTAAAAAATTTTTATTTTACCTGCAATTTTAATGTCCTTTCCTCAGACTTCAAGCAAACTTTGTTCAAAATGTGTTGATTTGTAGAAGACATATTAAACATGTCCATTTACCATCATTCTGAAAATAAATCCTCATATTTCTACAAGGAATTTTCAGATGTCATCAGCTGCATGGTGATTAAAATTACAAGAAAGATTTTTACTTACAAAAAGCCTCATTCAATTTACACAGTTTTACTAGGTTTCTGAATTAATTACATGGATGGTATTACATTTAAAGACATTGCATTCTTGTATGTAACTCACAATCCTAAGACTTATTTGGAAATTACTTTATTTTTAACCACTATGTGAAAATAAATTTAAGATGCTTTAAATAATATGCTAAGAATGTCAGTGCTAACAGATATTCTTAGCAGCTTCATTTTCTTTCCAACGTAGAGACTGTCAATCTTCACTTTTGGCAGAGATTCTTTGCTAATGTAGTCCTGATTTGAATTAGCAGGAGTTTTTCTTATCTAGTTTTTGTTATATTTTTAGTTGTATCAAAAGTTATAGAGGCAAATCCTCAACAATTTAAAAAACTTTTCACATGTCAAAAATGATTATATACTTAAAAACGTTTTAAAAATGATTTTTAAAATAATTATATATTTAAAACACTGTAGAGAAGTTTCTTGTACTTATTAAACACTCGCATTTAAAAATAGTTAAGGTAGGTTCATAATTAAAAAGGCAATTCAGCTATCTACTGAATTATTGAATTAAGAGTATTAAAATCATTAGTACCAAATTAAACATGAAATTTTTGACTACTTAAAAGCTATACGACTCATCTGGTTCAGTTAACGGTATCATATATTAGAAATGGCATAGGTAAGGAAAAAAGCTCCTGAATTTTTCAGAGGTTGTAAACTTTTCAAAAAGATGAGCCATTAGTGAATTACTTCTTCATTCGATTTAGGACAGTGAAACTCTGCGTGGGTGAGCGATGTACCCAAGGTGCCACATCTTGTAAGTAGCTGAATCAGCAGAACCAGGGGCTTCCTTCTCAAAGGGGAGCGGGTCCTGAGGATGCGGCACTGGCTTTTGTATATAGCTTCTCTAATCCTTATAGAGAAGTGGAACCTGAGGACATGTATGGTTTCTGTGTACATATTTTCCCCTCTTTTTTAATGAATAAATAATTCAATTTATTTATTTGTTTATTTATTTATTTTATTATTCTGGGTGCTGTTTCCCCTCCCCAAGCCCTCCTTTGTTCTCTGGCCCCAATCCACTCCTCCTCTCTTTTTGGTCAGGAAAGGGCAGGTCTCCCATGAGAATCAACAAAGCAAGGCACATCAAGTTGCAACAAGACTAAATACTTCCCCACGCATTAAGGCTGGGCAAGAAAACCCAATATAAGGAGTAGGGTCCCAAAATCCAGTAAAAGGGTAGGAGATTGCCCTGTTCCTGCTGTTAGGAGTTCTACAAGAGGCCACACTATACAGCTGTAACATATATGCAGAATGCCTAGGTCAGTCCATGCTGGCTCCCTGGCTCTCAGTTCAGTCTCTGTGAGCCCCTATGAGCCCAGGTTTGTATACATACTTTCTAATCCTGTCACAATGTGCTTTTCTCTGTCAGTATTTATATTTATAAATAAAACTCTCTGCTAGATGCTAAGGCTATATAGTTAGTGATATAGTGTGCTTATAATTTACAAGATACTGTTAGTGTATTGCTCATTGTTGCACTAAAATTATCGTTGTTTGCTGTGGGATGTTCTGTATGACAAATATGTTAATAAATAAAGCACTGATTGGCCGGTAGCCAGACAGGAAGTATAGGCGGGACTAACAGAGAGGAGAATTGAGGGAACAGGAAGGTGGAGCAAGAGACTGCCTAGAGCTGCTGCCAGGACAAGCAAGATGTAAGGTACCAGTAAGCCATGAGCCACATGGCAAAGTATAGATTAATAGAAATGGGCTAAATATAAGAGTAAGAGCTAGACAATGATAGGCCTGAGCTAATGGCCAAGCAGTTTAAATAATATAAGAGTCTGTGTGTTTATTTTGTAAGTGGGCTCCGGGACTGGCGGGACTTTGTAGCTGGAGACTGGAGGGACTTGGGAGCTGGAGAGAAGCTCTCTAGCAACAGTTGTTGATTTTGTGAAACATTTTATATTCCTGCAGGATCGTAGTCTAGGTCTTCTGTGATAGAACTTTTATAGGTTCAAGTCTAATTGAGTATTTCTGGAGTTTAGGGATTTGTTCAGGGAACATTGAATAGACATGGGTTACTGATGAAACATGAAGAATGTAATAAATACGGGACTGATATCAGAAAACGATGGGTCACATCTGAAATATCTGTCTTAACTATATATGACCTTGGTTTAGTTTTAAAACACAATTATAATAAAATTAAAAGCTTATTTCTCTTGCTTTGCTACTCCCTGGTCCAGCCGTGGTCCTTCTTTATGTAGCTTGTTTTTGCAGTTACTAAAGGATATGAACTCACATCTAAAGATTTGGAGCTAGGAGCCTAAAATGGGAGAGAATGTGTTATGTTTGTCTTGTTGTACTGGGTGTCTCACACATTATGTAATATAATATTTTCTAATTTCACTCATTTATCTGCAACAGACAAGTAAAGAATACTGAGGAGAAATTGTCTTCCCCAGAGAGGAACATACCAATTGGCTGTCCAATAGCGAATGGTTAGCCCTGAAAACATCCATACAAGTAACATTATACAAACTGAGCAGGTATACTTAAGTATAGATACAGAGATAGATGATGGATAGATAGATACATAGATACATAGATAGACAGACAGATAGACAGATAGATAGATTATTAATAGAAAAAGAGAAAGAAAAGTAATTCTGTATATATGTATGTAACAACAATTAATGAAAAAAGAGACCATGGATTTGAAAGAAAGAAGTGAGGGGTATATGGAAGAGTTTAAGAAAATGGGAAATGAAGTAATTATAATATCTAAAAATAAAATAAATATTTTTTTAAATACAAGTTTAGTTTTTCCTAATAAGTGCTATTCTAATTTCCATATGTTATATGACTGTCCTTAAAATGATGTCAATAACATATTCAACATATTATTTTGATTAGACAAGGGAAACTGTAATATAACCATAATAACTTGAACAGTGTTGTATAGATCTACAGCATCCATACATATTTAGAATAGTATTTAGAAGAAATGGAATTCAATTTTTTAATTAAAAATTTTTCCTGAAGTATCTACATAAATCTTTATTTTATGGGCTCTCAATAGGATTTTGAATTAAGGGATGTAATATTTAAACTTAATTGAAATAGTTTTGAGGGTTTAAATTTTTGTATTGTTTTTACTTGTATGATGGTTTGCATGTATGAATGTATGTATGCCATGTGCAAGCATTCCTGGTGTCTAAAGTGGACAGAAAAGGGTGTCTGGTCACCTGAAACTGAAGTTACAGAAGGTTGTAAGCCACCATGTGGGCAATAAAAACTGATTTTTGGAACCTCTGTGAGAGCAACAAATGCTCTTAACTCCTGAGCCATCCTTCTAGTTCTGAATTTTGAGTGTTATAACAATTAAAATTAAAACAAACCACAATATAGCTGCCATTTTCCCCTCTAGGTGTTGATAACCTTGAGTGAGTCAATTGTGATTTACTGGCGGAATGTCCTGCTAGTAATATTTGTAATAGTTCAATAAATATTCCAATCTAATAAATAATTTTAACATTTCATGTAACATGGTTTAATTATATATCCAGTGCACTGAGCAAATATCTCATTCACTAATAGGCATGCTGTGCAGGCCTGGGGACGTGAGATCACATTCAATGTCTCCATGAAAAGCTAGGTATGGTGATATGCATTTAGAATTCCAGTCTTGGAGAAGTGGAGACAGGACGAACATTGAGGCCTGCTGGTCAGCTAACTTAGGCTCATCATTGAGCCCCAGGACATTGTGAGATACTCTGCTCATGAAAAGGGCAGGTAGAGTCCTGAAAGAAATACCCAAGGTTGATCTGTGTTTTCCACCAATGTGTTTACATGTGTGCAAGTGAAAAAATAAGCATGCACATGTACACACATGCACACGCACATTTTGTATCAAAACTATAACTTTTTATTATATTCTAGATCTTCTAAAAATTAATGCATTACGCCTGTGCATATAATCTTGTTTTATTGAGAATTCCACAAATGCATGTGGGTTTTGGTAAAATTTGACCCCAGTTTCCTCTATCTAACTACATTTCAATCCCCACCCCAATAATATTACCTCAGGACTTAATATACTCTTTTACATTTTAAACCAGCAAAATTCACTTTGTCCTTCCAGGATATGCAATGGTAATCTTTAATGGATCTCTTTCCTGAAGGCAAGTTACCATGCCACTCCTTGCAGCCTTCAGTTTCCAGTAGTTTTTAGCAAATTCATGAGCCCCTCTTCCATCTACCTTGAGATTTTTGAAAGTTTTGCTCTAACATAGGTCTCATGCATAGTCATAGCCAATGTGAAATTATGTGAGCAACTGTCCTGTCATGCAGCAAATAATGTTTCACTGCAGACATCTGCTGTATTTGTCACATAATGTTCCCACTCCCTCTCCCATGACAGTCCCTGAGACTTCAAGGGGAAGGGATGTGCTACAGATGTCCCATTTAGAACTGAATGTTTCAGTTTTTTATTCTCGATAAATTGATCAATCTGGAGTCTTGCTGTTAATCTCTATTACTGCAAACGGAAGCTTCTCTGATGAGGGTTCACAAATGCACAAATGTATGGGTATAAAATAATAACTTATGGGCAGCTAAATATTATGATCTATTTCACATAACAAGACTATGAGGTTATCTCTCTGACTGGGCCAGACAGAATTCTTTATCCAGCACCAAGCATGAATTCCATTTGGTGGAGCAAGCTTTAAATTCAATTAGATAGCCTTCGTTAGTCTCATTTTTGCCACAATAGGCCTGTTTTGCTTGTGAAATATTTACCTTATTTTACAAAGTTCACAGCTGGGAAAGATTGTTGAATACTTGTCCTAGATGATTTTATTTTTCATTTTTGTCAACATGACAAAAGCTACTTATCACAAAGCTTAACACCAACTGAGAAAAAGCCTTCATTAGATTGTCTGTAGGCAAGTCTCTAGAAATTTTCTTGACCACCCAGGGCCTGACCATGGATATATAATTGATGTGCATAGGCTGAAAAATGACCCAGTACTGCCTGCCCTTGACAGGTGACCCTGGTGAACAATCAGTGGGGATCAAGCCAGTAAACAGCATGTCTCCATCACCTCTGCCTCAGTTCTTGACTTCCAGTTCCAGTCTTGAGTTCCTGCCTTGACTTCCCTCCATTGTGAAATATGATCTTGGCATGTTATCTGATATACACCCTTTCTTCTCCTATTACTTTTGGTTAAGGCCTTTATCATATAAATGGAAGCCAAACTATAACAGAGACTGGTACCATGTCTGTGGGACCCTGCTATGATAAACCTGGCCATGTTGTTTTGCTTTGAGGAGGATTTCTTTTCCTCCCAAAGACTTAGGAAACATTACAGAGGAGTGGAAAGAAATATTGCAAGAGCCAGAGATGGTGAATGGCTACAAAGAAATTGTTTTATGTACATAGCAGGGCAGATACACATAGAAACTCACAGTAGTTGAGACAGCATGCACAAGACTTGTGCAAGCTCAATCCCCACTAGGAGAGGGAAGGTGTGCATGATGACCTACCCCAGCTGGGAAATGTTCAGCAATTAATAGCTTCTGGGATAGGGAGAGTCAGCTTGCATTAACGGTGTGGTCTTCTAGGTTGATGATGCTCCAGTAGATGGCTATACTTTTCAAAGTATATGACAACACAAATTTGATGTCTCCCATGTTTCTTTTAGTTTTTATTATGTTTTTAAAAGAAGACAAGATGAGTGGGTAGGGAAGGGGTTAAGTATCTGGGAGTAGTTGAGGAAGGGTATGAATATAATCAAAATTTATTATATGAAATTTTCAAAGAATGAATGAAGCAAATGTGAAGCAAAACAGCAGCGAAATTCCAAATGATTCATGGAGCATTGTAATGCTCTATTAAATATAGTGATTCTCAAGATCAATGTCTAACAGTATTCATTCATTTTGAAAGAAAACCTGGTGTCTGTAGACCTGGACTGCATCATTAACTGAATGCTCAGTTTCAGTCCTCTCTTAGCTACTTCCCCCGACTATGACATTGCAGTCATTGTGACCTGACTACAAGAAGAAAGTGGTTATGTGTACAAGTTTAAAACAAACTCATATGAAGCTTTATTCATACACAAATACATTAGTCATTTTTTTCACATTGCTCTAACAAAATAGTTAACAAGAACAATTCAAAGAAGGAAGGGTTTATTTTGACTCACAATTGAAGGTACACATGGAGAAAGTTAAGGTTGGAGTAGTTTTAGGCTGGATTCATTGTGTCCTCAGTCAGAGAAAAGAGATTTATGAATAGTGCTGTTTATCTTTTCTTTTTTTATTTGGTCTAAAACTCCACAAAACTGAATAGTGCTGCTCCATGTGATATTTGTTTTCTTACCTCAGTTAATGAAATCAAAAATCCTCTTACAGACATGTCCCAAATTTTTCATATCAATTTTTTTTGATTCTGTCAAAGTGGCAATAGATACTAACCATCACAATAACTTACCATAAGTTACACTAAATTCACAGGTTCTCATTGGTAAAATAAAACAGGATAGCACATTACTGATGGCTGGAAATTTTTATAAGTTTTATTTTCAACAGTGGATATTAATTGAACAAATTCATTGGATTATTTGTGACATTTGATTACATGCATATTTTGTGCATTGATCAGGTTGTCTCTTTCTTTTTATTCTCTCCTTCCTACCCAAACCACATTCTCAGCCCTGTCAAACTCTATTGGGGATATTTAAATTAAATACTTCCTCTTCATTCCTCTAGTTCTGTCTTTTTAGTCCATTTTCTTTGTCCTGTTGTACAATTGTTAATATTGGTTATGTTGATTAATAATGTTAATATTGCTAACTCTAATTTGTACAAATATAAGTCTTACTAAAAAGATATATCCTTTTTAGTATTATAGTCAAGGAAAGTTGTATGTAGCCAAGAAAGTATTCAAAATTACCATATTAACAAGATAGATTGATTCATTGGAATTCTTATTTTCACATTCCTGTGGTTCATTACAATACTTGTACAGAATTTCATTTGGTTTTGTAATAACCCATTCTGTCTTCCTTTTTCTTTATAAATCCAGATGCTAGGTTAATACAAATGGAGAAATGTTTCATCTACTTGAACAGAAGTGTGTTAGTTTCTGTACTCAGGAAGGATTAAACTGTCACTCGCAAATGCAAAATTTGCCTCATTCAACAAGTAAATGTTTATTGACTTTTTATACTGTGCTGAATGGAATTAAGCAATGTACTGTGGAATCTTATAATTTTCCTGTTTAAAACCAGTACTTATAGGCAATAGCATTGGCATGTATAGTATAGATACAGTATGTGTCATTTAAGTAAGAAAATAGATAGATGCATTACTCCTTTTACTAATAAATATATTAACCAAATGGTTTTAAACTTGATTTACAAAGACATATGACCTAAAGACTGCCAACAAAGATTTGGAAATAAGCATGATTGCATATCATATTTGTATTTATATTAGATTTGCTAAAGTTTTGAGGAAACTATTAATCATTATTATAGGACATATAATATAGGTAGTCACTAGGCAAAGGAAGACTCACAGAAATAAAATTGATAAAGATAACCAGAGAATGTTTATAACACATAGTTAAAATAAAAATGCTTAGGGCAGAGCAGAGGACTGAGTGGATAAAACTTTTGTTCAATGTGTACAAAGAATAAAAGTTCTGATCCTCATAAATGCCAGGTAGGCATCTCGGGCACCTAAAAACCCAGCCCTGGGGATGCAGAGATAAGGAATCCCCAGAGTAGGCAGGCTAGCTTGAGTAGTTAGAATTCTGAAAAGAGAAGCTCCTGAATTAGCAAGAGACAGTGCCTCAAAAAAATAATGTGGGCCTCAATCAAGGAAGATCTCTCATGTCAACATTGGTTTCCACACACGCACACAAGTTGCATGTACTCTTGTACACACATGTACACTCACACACATGTAAGCATGCATAAAAGCAAACAAAGTACATATACATGTACATCAAGAAAAAGAAAAAATTCCAGTATTTACTGTTTTGAATGACATCATATAAAACAAGCATGAAATAATCGTTTTGTTCAATATTCAATATGAAGACCACAAAATGTAAAGGCATTCCAAATAATTTTATAAATAAGCACTTTTGGAAAACTTGCATGTCATTTTTATTTGTCCCCAAAAAGTTAAATAATCATATTTGAAATCATAATATACTTTCAATAGAAAACTAAAATCTTTCATGTATATGCACATACTAATATTAGCAAAACTATGAATGTCTTTAAAAAGACAAAGTAATAATTTTTACTCAGAGAAAATTTACTTTTAGTATCTCAGATTCTCTCATTAAATATTGATTTGATTACTTTCATAGTTATAGTTTTAGAGTGATGATATTTTCATTGTTTCACAACTGTATCCTATATTCAAATAAAAATAAGATTGCCCCAAATACTAATTTACTGATCTCTGTGTTTGAGAATCACGGAAGCTGAGTGATACAAATCAGTTACAGAACTAAATTCGTATTACTTTGGAAGACAACTCTTGTTAGATTGAATATGAAATAGAAAGATATAGAATTCATCTTCTTTCTTATCTACAAAGTATTTATTTGTCTTATCTTTCTCTAACTGTAAGCCTACCACTTTCCCCAGACTTCCTCGGGAGGATCAGAAAAAAAGGATCACAGAGGGCAACAAGATGTGGGAAAAAGAACTATGGAAGGTCTAAGTGGAGCCAACTGTGTCACAAAGACATTGACAAAGGCCACCATTAAGGAAAAGAGCCCCATGACCTCTGAGGGGGCTAGAATCACATAGAAGAGCTGTTGATTTGGAGAAGGGGTACTAACGAGTGATAGGCTCCCCTGCAATCAGTCCCAATCCCAGAGTCTCAGAGCCAGCCTCCTGAGCTATGGCTGCCTCAACAGCAACGAGCTTTGATGCTGTATAGATGTACCTCAAAATGATGTTAGTTAGGAAGCAGCAGCTAGGTATGAGTGAAGTCAGAAGACACATGACTGCCAAGCTCCCGAGGCTCTCCTCTGTCAATGTCCTTGGTCGGTAAATTCAACACAATTACAGACAATGGATGACTCAACAGCTGAGAGATGCTCCTGATCAAGGAGCCAGTAGAGATGAATTTGGAGCAGGCACACATTTTCAGCGTTTTGGGGCCAAGAAAGGAGAACTGCTGCCAGGTCAGAGATGACAAGGAGGATATTAATTAATCTTTAAATGTTTTACATAACTTGTTCTAATACTTTTAAAATTATTTTCATAATTAATGTCCATGTTGCTGAGATCTGATAAACTATGTCTAAAATTACCGATTGTCCCGGTACAAATTGAATAGGCTATTGAGCTTGAGAATTTTTATTTCTTTCAGTTTGTCTTTTTTTTTTTTCTGTTAGCAAATATAGATTTTAGTACTATCATTTAAGTACTATTTAGCAGCCTGAAAGAGAAGTGCAAATAGGACCCTTATCACAGAATGGTCATGAGTCAAATTCTATTATTCAGTATTCAATTTGTCTATTTGTCTACACTTTTCTCATCTGTCCTCAAAATGCTCATAATTCTCTGAGAAATAAATTGGAGATGAAGTTAAAAAGCACAAAGAAAGAAGTCAATTTAGGAAAGGTAGATCTTCAAAGTTTTCAGATAATGAAATGTTATTGTGCACAGCAAAAAAAAAAAATCTGGGTATAGAGTGTTCTAACATATATCAATGGTGTATTAAATTAGGAAAAATTTCCAGTGCCTTTTATTCCCTAATATATGACTCTTTTAGCTAGAACTATTTATCATTTTTAAATATTACATTCCTTATTATTTACTTGTACAATTTTATCTATAATAAGAAAATTTGGTTTGACTGTGTCTAATTCTTAATGTACCCCTTCCTTCCCAAATACTCATGCTTACAACCAGCATACATAATTTGCAGTCACTGAAAGAAAAACCTAGTTGTCGTTTTTTCTTTCATAGCCATATCGACTCATCAAGTGTATGGATTCATTCCATAAAGAAGACAAGAGTTTCAAATTTGATGCCTTTCTTCCATTTCTTCTTCAAAAAAAAATCCTATACATAAATCACTCTGTGCTTGGACCAGTGAAATATTAATCGCTAATTTTCTATTTCTGATCATATGCTTCCTGCCCATCTGGCTGTCACCGTTTAGAACTTACTAATTATTTTTTTATATTAAGAACTGCTATATAACATTTATGAAATTTTTACATAGGAAAATCTACTAGCTTCAGGTTTTCAGGTCTATGTATTTGATAGTATGGAAAGTTTCATACAAATACCAGTAAAATGAAATATAAATTATTCACATGGTATCTTCTTTTTAAGTTCATTTTCTCATCATTTTATTTCATTCATCACATTGATTTTGACTTCTAGTTCTTAATTGTTGCATTCATTGTAGCTAAACACTATTCTATTGCATATCTATAATGGAACATACTTAACCAGTCTTGACAACATGTACAGATAGACTCTCTGCAGTTATTAAGGAGTATGAGTAATTATAATGTATATGTGAATACAGATCTGCATAGATCTTTTTAAACATATGTGCTTCCACTTGCATTAACTAAATACATGAAGTAATATCTCTGGGAAACAGAGTGAAATTATGATTAACTTTACTTAAAATCAAAAAGTCTAAGTTCTCTTAAACATTTGTTGTCTGTTTGACACAGAGTTTTATGTATTGCAAATTGGCCTCAAACATACTACTTAGCTAACAATGGCCCTGAAATCCATTTTATCCTTCCCTACCTCCCTAATGATCAGAATTTGAGTTACTAGCATGCACTCAGATGCCCAGTTTATGAGGTCCTAGGGACCAAACTAAGGATATCATGCATGCCAGGCAAACAGTCTACCAACCAAGTTCCATTTCCACAGGCAGAGGCAGGACAATTTTCATTACCAGGAATTATAACTGAATTCCAGTTCTTCCATATACTTATATTTATTTAATGTTATCAACATCTCCTCATTTTAGATGACATGGTAGAGGAGTTCTTATATCATATGAACTTAATACTAGTCAATTGTTTTTCTATGCTTATTATTATTTTGTCATTTTTTTTCAGAAAAAAAATGTCCTTTGAGATATTTTAATCATTGAAGCCCATCATCAAGTTTATGTTCTAAAAATGTTTAACCCATTTTTGTGACTAATATTTTCACTTTATAAACAGTGTCTTAAATTACAGAAAGTTTGACTGAGAATAAGCGACCTCTGGGGGCTCAGCCCTGTGCAAGACATTTATACTGTCCCCTCCAAGGTAAAGGGAACATTGTGGAAGAGGGTATGGAAAGAATGTAGGAACTAGAAGACAGGGTTACACAATACCCTCTGGGCAGATACAGTCATTGCAGTCACAAAGTTAGAGCAGTTATTGGTGCCCACACAAGGTCTGTAGACTTATAATAGAGAATGAGAAACATTGAAGGCTTCTGTGACAAGCTCCTCTCCCCCAAATAAAAGAGGCAGTCTAGATGGGAAGCTATTGAAGATAGTCCTTAAAAATTGTGATAAAGTTGGTGAATTGTAACTTTTCTTTTTTTTTTTTTTTTTTTGGTTTTTCGAGACAGGGTTTCTCTGTGTAGCTTTGCGCCTTTCCTGGAGCTCACTTGGTAGCCCAGGCTGGCCTCGAACTCACAGAGATCCCCCTGGCTCTGCCTCCCGAGTGCTGGGATTAAAGGCGTGCACCACCAACGCCCTGCAAATTGTAACTTTTCAAACTTCATGGCTTCTGGTGTGAGGGGGGACCCAGTTATCTTCAATGGGCTGGTTATTGGGAATTTGACCATGTTCTACTCAGTATGCCGGCAACACAAATTGCACTTGGAGTATTTTCTTTTCTCTCTCTCTCTCTCTCTCTCTCTCTCTCTCTCTCTCTCTCTCTCTCTCTCTCTCTCTCTTTTGAATGAGAAGGTGCAAGGGTGGGAAGGTGGAGCTGGGAGGAATGGGAAATAAATGTGATCAGGTTACAATGTATGAAATTCCCAAATAATTAATAAAAGTATTATGTTGGTGGGAAATATATGTTGGTGGCTGATGAGATGGCTAGGTAGGTAAAGGAGCTTGCTGGCAAATCTAAAGACTTGAGTTCATTTCCTAGGACCCACATGGTAGAAGGAAGAACAGACTCATCCAAGTTGTCCTCTGACCTCTGACATCCATAGCACATTGTGACATTGAATGCACACACACACACACACACACACACACACACACACACACACATCTAATTTTTAAAATGATGAATGGGCCCATCGATAAGCATACAATTTTGTTTAAATTATTTGCTAAAGTAAATATAAAGTTGTGAAACAAGAAAGTATTTGCCTATACATATTCATTGGTAGATTTTGGAATTAATCTACAATGTATTTTATAGATATAGAAACATACTGACACTACTCCCCCAAAATACACACATTCTCCTTATTAAAACATACTGACAAAAAGCCATTAGGAGCACATCTGAATCCACAGCTGATATCAAATGTAGTTCTCTTAAATGCTACCACAGTGAAGAATGAACGTCACAGGGATGAACTGACTTACAGACTTAATAGGAAAGAATCAATAAAGGTTGGAATCAGCTTTTGAACTTGTAGCCATAGAAAATCCCCTCATGAAAGTTCTTTTTTATCACATATTGGCAGTCGCCAGAAAATGGGCAATTTGAAGAGTAGACATATAGTATTTATTTTACTTTTAGTATGACAAAAATAAAGGTTACAAGAATTATCAAGAGTAAAAAGATAGTGCTTACCACTTTTGAGAAGTACTGACAGAATGTGGAGGAATATTTTCTGGAGACTTAATTTATTTTTCTTAATTTATGTTATGATAAGATTATAAGCATTTGAACTTTTGAATGACTTCACCATGAATAATGAGGGATCCTGCATAATACTGCAAACACTACTGAACTGTTCTTTCTCAGTGGAACATTATATGCCCAGTGTCAACTCTTGTATTCCTTGACCAGTTTTCCATTTTATCTTATTATCAATGAATTCAGTGAGTCATTATCTCTACTAGATGAAATCTCAAAAATTTATAATCAGCTAATATTCAAGTCTTATAGAATATTTTAAAGCAATGTAACTCTTTAGCACACTATTCTTTAAACATGAACAGCACTGAATTTTTCAGTGGCAAAGCTCCTACTCTCAAAAGTTTAAGTCATATTAGATATTAAAATGTTTTTTCTCATCGTACTAATTTTTGTGTCAGTTTATAACTTTATTTTGAAAAAGGATATCACTCCATGGCTCAGGTTGGCCTTGAACTCATGGCAATCCTCCTGCCTACACCTCCAGGGTGCTGTGATTACAGGCTGTAGTGATTTGAATGATAATGGCAACATCAGCTCTTATATTAGAATGAAGTTAGTGGCACTATTTGGGAAGAATTAGGAGGCTGAGCATGTTGTAGTAAGAGTAGTTGTGTCAATAAGGTTGAGCTTGGAGGTGTAAAAATCTTGCAGCTTTCACAGTGAGACGTACCCTGCAATGCCTCATGCTTCTTGATTAGATAGGAGTTTCCAACTACTTAGTCCTCCACTGTTATGAAAGCCCACTGCTGTCATTTTCCAAGCTTTGATGGTCATGGACTCACCCTCTAAAACTAAACAAGCCCCAACATAAATGCCTTGTTATGCTGTTGGTGTTTTATTTAGGAAGTGGTCTCCTGTGCCAATGCGTTCAAGAGTACTTCCTACTTTCTCTTCTATTAAGTTTAGTGTAACTGGATTTATGTTGAGGTCTTTGATCCACTTGGATAACAATTAATTAATGGGACCTCACGAAATTGAGAAGCTTTTGCAAGGCGAAAGACACAGTCAATAAGACAAAAAGACAGCCAACAGAATGGGAAAAGATCTTCACCAACCCCACATCTGACAGAGGACTGATCTCCACAGTGTATAAAGAACTCAAGAAACTAGACAACAAAATACTAAACAATCCAATTAAAAAATGGGATAAAGAGCTAAACAGAGAATTCACAAAACAAGAATTACAAATGGCTGAAAGACATCTAAAGAAATGCTCATCATCCTTAATCATCAGAGAAATGCAAATCAAAAAGACTCTGAGATACCACCTTACACCTGTCAGAATGGCTACAATCAAAAACACCAACGACAGTCAATGTTGGAGAAGATGTGGAGCAAAGGGAACACTCCTCCACTGTTAGTGGGAATGCGAGCTTGTACAACCACTGTGGAAATCAGTATGGCGGTTTCTCAGAAAACTAGGAATTGAACTACCTCAAGACCCAGCAATACCACTCTTGGGCATATACCCAAAGGATGCTGATTCATACCACAAAGATACATGCTCAGCTATGTTCATAGCAGCACTATTTGTAATAGCCAGAACCTGGAAACAACCTAGATGCCCGTCAACTGAAGAATGGATTAAAAAAATGTGGTACATATACACAATGGAGTACTACTCAGCAGAAAAAAACAATGAAAGCATGAAATTTGCAGGCAAATGGATGGAACTAGAAAATATCATCCTGAGTGAGGTAACCCAATCCCAGAAAGACAATCATGGTATGTACTCACTCATAAGTGGATTCTAGATATAAAATAAAGAACAATCAGACTATTTAAAAAAAAAAAAGATGGATGGACTAATGGGTAAACTGTGGGACTCACTGTCACACCACAGCTTCCAGAATGTGTTTCTTCGCATTTTTTTGTTTGTTTGTTTGGTTGGTTTTTGGTTTTTCTTTTAAATTTTGTTTTGTTTTGGGGGGAGGGGGGATGGTCACATTGGGACAGGGAGATAAGTGGGATTGGAATGTATGATGTGAAATCCACAAAGAGTCAATAAAAGTAAAAATAAATAAATAAATAAATAAATAAATAAATAAATAAATAAATAAATAAATAAATGCCTTGTTATATAAGTTGCCTTGGTCATGGTGTGGCTTCACTGCAATAGAAAACTTAAGAAACAGACTTAAGATAGACTCACAACCAAATTCATGATTACAGTGTTTTGAAGCTAAATGATTTGATGTTTATGCTAAATATCTCAATTTTCTCATTATATGTCATCTGTGTTATTGAATCATTATACTGTAATGCATTTATAAGCCAATATTGGGTTACAGGTAAAAATTTTTAAAAATAAATTAATTTTAAAGAGGAGATACATTTTCCAAAATGAGAGCTGATTATATAAAATATGGTGTAGCCTTATAAAAATTCCAAAATCTTGTATTTAACCCCCTATGGTTGAATATGTAACTGTTTATTTATTTATTTATTTATTTAAGATATTTAGATATGCTCATTTTGCCTTAGACACAAATTCATTTTTTAACTCATGTTAAAATAATAAAAATAAAATTTATAGGCATGGGTATATGGGAATGGTTTAGGGAGCTTCGCAGCATTTGTTGTTGATCTAGAGCAGCAAATTCTTAAAGATTTCTGTAATGGTCTCCATGTTCTTGTATCATTTCTCTTTAAGTCAGGTGGTCTCTATTTTGTTGACAGGATTTACGTATATTACAAAGAGAAGATAACAGTCTAAAGCTAATGATTCATGTTCTCAAGACATAGGCAACGACATTCAAAATGATAGTCTTCTCTTTTGATCTTTAAATACTAATTATATGGAAAATGCAGCTATGCTATGTTGAATAGTCTATTGATCCTCCCCCATAATATTCTTCTAAACTAACAGATTCCTTACAAGTGCACTTGAGAGTGGTAGCAACACAAATTCACAAGAAGGGCAAAGCAGGGATAGATGCCATGTCCAGAATGAAATAAAATTGTATATAAATTAAAAAAAAAAACTTTAATTTCACCCAAGGCATAACTTCTATACCTTTTTGCTATGATTTCAAAATTATCCTGAGTAATATATCATTTTTTTGAGAGTGGAGTTATCCTGGGTGTTGAAATTAAGAGGGTGAGTCAACTGATTTATTTAAGATTAGCAATTTATCTTCCTTTTTTGATAGTTCTTGAGTATTTGATGGCTCTTCCAGAAGCTCCACCCACTCACCTTCTCTTCATATGTTTACATGGACACACACATTATTTTAAAATGAGTGGAATAGATACTCGTGATTTACCTTATCAAGTCTTCTGCCCCACATGATCTTTTAAAGTTACAGAACATAAGCTGAACAAAGAAAACAACAAAAGACTTATTAAAGTGGACAAGGAAAACCCATGAGCCCTCAACCCTACATAAGGAACTGAAAGCAGGAGAAACAGTCTTTTCCAGGGAATAGCACAACAATTGGTTATCCAAAACCAGTGGTCAGCCCTGAAAACATGCAAAGAAGAACCATTACACAGACTGAATTGATTGCATATAAATAAATTATACATATTTTGGAATATATATGTATATACAAATTCATATATGGATGTAATAACAATTAAAAAAAAGAGTCCATGGATTTGAAAAAGAACAAGAAGATTTTTACAACAGGAAGATTTAGAGTTGGATAAATAGTGTAATTTTATTACAATCTCAAAAAAATAATTTTATAATTAACAAGCAAAAAACAAAAGAATAGAGTACAGTTCTCACACTTGGTTCTAGTACATAGAATTTCAGTAAAATTTTTTTTCCTTTATTTTGAAGTTATTTCAGAGATGAAATCATAATAACATTTCCTATAAAACACAATTTGGAAGTATGTAGACCAAAATTTGTTGCAGGACACTCAAACAATATAGAAAGTAGACACAGAAAGAGCTAGCTTCCCTACCAATAAGTGTTTCAGGGGCTAGCCATAGCTTTACGTTTTTTTTCTTAGGATTTTCAAGAAAATTGAGACAAATTTGCTCATATCTGAAACCAGTTAGTTTAATTTCTCTTTCTTGATCTTCCTCAAGGCAAAGTTTTTACAAAGTCAGAAACATAAAGGAGACAAATTATTCCACCAAATACACACAAGGATTTTTTATATGTAAAGCTAAATGTTACAGTGCATAAATAGAAAAGGTCCAAACAAGCTTTGACTCTGAGATATCCGTACATAAACTCTCCTGAGTTCTTTTCAAATGCAAATTATAATTTTCCATATTGAACTAATCCGATCTGCATGATGGAGCTTGACTTGTTTTTCATGCTCTTCTGGTTATATAGTCAAGCCAGATTGTCTAACCAGTTATGTCAGAGGAAATCTGTCTGTAAACACATCAGAGCTGGAGGCCAATAGGAGGTCATGATTAATCTCCATCTTCGTCAGGGTCAGTGAGTAGGAACTACAGTAAAATTAATCAATTTGTGGGCCCTTTAACCAGTGCTTTGATAGACACGGCGCTTTTTACCATCTGGCTTAGTTACGTTTTCCAATTTAAAGTGCCCCAGAAACTGAATCAAGATAGTGATCCAGACAGAAACCATTTCAAGGCTTGGTGGAGGGAACCTGTGGCCAGGCTCACTTAGGTGGGGTCCTCTGTATTCAGTTATCAAGTGCTGTTGACTTGCAGAATCACTTCTTCCCTGGCTGTTAACCAAAGAACCCTTTTAAGTTGGTGTTGTTGTTTATTTTAATTTACCTCTTCATTCATGATTGTTTTCTTTTTGTCACTCTGTTCTTTTCAGAAGCTGCTTACATCATGGCGGGCCATGCCATTCTATCAGAATGGACTAACGAGCACAGGAGAAGTCAGCAGAGTAAAAAAGGATGACTATATTTGCAAGGTGATCTTAAAAGGATTATCCAGGGAGGTTTTTGCTTGTATTATTCATAACTCACTGCAATGACTTATTTGTACCTCTTACAAAGTTGTTGTCTAATATTGAATTATTTCCAAATAGAATATTAGTGTACAGTTCAAATAACAGTAGGAGAGTATATTTTAATAATAACCTACTGGATGACATTGGAAAATGTAAGTAGGTCTATTTTTACAAAACTAATAGTGTCCAAGCCATCTCCACAACGCTACCTCATTAAGGCAACTGCTCTTTGCAACAGAGGAAGACCACTATAGAAGAGCTCAACAATTAAATATGGAAAGCTGTTGAGCCCAGTCCCAATGGATATAAGTACAAGAAGGACACTTCGGCTTCCACCTGGAAGAGGGAACAGAAATGCTGTAAGAGCCAGAGGATCAGACCGTTTACTCTGAGATTATGTCTCTTAGTCATGTTGGAAGCTACACACATAAATTCTCACAAATATGACTGCCTAAACCTGAGCTGAACAAGGATGACATCAATGCAAAATGGACAGGAAAAAGCATATGTGCTCTCAACCTTATACAAAGAACAACAGGCCACTAAGGAACTCTGAGAATGGGAGAGTCTTCTCCAGGGGAGCATGCAGAAATTGGTTATCTAATACCAAATGGTCAGCCCTGGAAACATGCATATATGTGGCATTAAACAGACTGAGCATATTATATTTAGTAATTAAAATATTATTGCAGATATAAATGCATAATTTGAAGTTTATTTTTAGCTAATATATTATACATGTTGTAATAATTAATTAAAAAAGTCATGAATTTGAAAGAGAGCAAAGAGAGGTATTTGAGGTTTGGAGGGAGGAAGAAGGGAGAAATGTTGTAATTATATTATAGTCTCAAAAACTGTTAACAAAACAAAACAAGAAAGTTAAGCATATGCTCTTTCTGAACCATTGATCTTACCATTTTTTTCATCTTAATTTTATTAACATTTAAAGTCATACCAATAACATTTAGGTTTCATATGTATAGTAATTTTAAGTTATCATTTGAATTATATAAATTTTACAATAATTCAAATTTACTGTGTGTAATATTATTTAAAACAAACTTCAGTTTATGCATTTATATCTAAAATAATTTTTTCATCATTTCTTTTTAGCCTTATTTGTAGTCATTGTTTTACTCTTCTACTCTTTGGGGGTCTGCCACCTAGCCCCCAAATAAATCACACAGAGGCTTATTCTTTTTTATGAATACCTGGACTTAGCTTGGCTTATTTCTAGCCAGCTTTTCTTAAATTATTTCTTCCCAGCTTTCTCTTCCTATTTATTCTCTCTGTCTGCCAGCCCTGACTATTCTTTCTCCTGCCTTACTATTGCCCAGCCAGCTCTTTATTAGACCAATGAGGTGTTGTAGACAAGCAAAGTAACACAACTTCACAGAGTTAAACAAATGCAACATAAAAGAATGTAGCACATCTTTGCATCATTAAACAATTATTCCATGCCATAATTGAATGTAACACATCTTAGGGGCTAGCGAGATGGCTCAGAGGTTAAGAGCACTGGCTCCTCTTCCAGAGGTCCTGAGTTCAATTTCCAGGGTTTTGTTGTTGTTGTTGTTGTTTTTGTTTGGTTGTTTGGTTGGGTTTTTTTGGTTTTTATCATCCACATGATAGCTCACAACCACCTACAATGAGATCAGGTGCCCTCTTCTGGCCTGCATGCATACATGCAGGTGGAACACTAAACATAATAAATAATTCTTTTAAAAAAACACATCTTAAAATAATATTCCACAACACTTTTTAGATATTGAAGAAGTTAAACTCTCCCACTTTCACAACAGAGTTTAAGTTTTAGTTCACTGAGAAGGACAGAACACGTATCTCTCCGACAAATCTTCATTTATCCACAGTGACCTTACATTCAGGGACAAGGCCTGAGAAAGCCTCACATGTCTCAAGGACAAATCCAACAGTTTCTTCTGAGTCACATCCAAACTTGCCCAAGCTTATGCAAGTGTGTCCTCGGCCAATTAAAAGTATACTAATATAACTGCTGCTTGTTTAACCAACCATATTTGAGAACATTTAATTGTCCCTAAAACTCCCCTTAACTGCACTTAAAAGGAGCCTACATGCACCTCTCAGGTTGTCGCCATTTTGTACAGGTGAAGGACCCCACATTCATGCTGGAATATTAATAAATGGTCTTTATTCTACATACTATTTGAGTCTGGGGTCTCCCTTCAGCATTTCCTCAGACACAACAGATAAAATTTTGAGATTATACAGCCAGATAATTAAGTGTAACAAACTTGATAAGCATAAAATATACCCAAATATTTTAATCCATTTCCTATCGAGTAAACACTCACAACATACATTTGGTAATTTAATTTTCTGAGTTTAAAAACTGTAATATTTAGTTCCATGTGGTATCACAAAAAATAAAAAATGTTGTATCAAGGTCAGTGTTAGATAATCTGGCACAGACTGTTTACATATACACTCTTCTGAAAAATAATTTTTGAATAGTTTCTTGAGTTATTTTCTTATATTTACCGTGTCATTTTCTTCAGATTGAAACTGCAATAAATTTTACTAAACTCAGTCCATTCCTGAGGAGAAAAAAAAATGGACAAAGAAACTAAATTTAAAAATCAATAACTGTAGTGTTTCCAAGCTAAAACCAGACAGAAATTGTCCTCTTTGACATGTGTTTGAATTTCAAATGATGAATTGGGTTGCAAGAACATGAGCTCATAAAATCATTCTCTTCCTGCTTCATCTCCTACTACCATATAATCAACATTTCATTTTCCTTTTTTTTCTCTATCATTTCAGTACTTTACAGAAAATAAGCAAAAGTGTTTGTGTTAATTCTTTTTTTTCACTCTTCCAGCAGAGAAATTTCAGACATGACTCACAGAGGCAACATCTTTAGAATAAGAAACTGGGATAAATGGAAATTACATTTGATTTTTAAGAAATATAGTAATTAACAACATAGGAAGAATTGAGGACACGATGTTTTGGGTTTTGTTTTTTCCCTCTCCAGCCATTTCCTTGCACTAAGATCTCTGTGGAATTGTTAATTAATCTTGTCTGAATTCTGCATAAGATTGCTTTCTTTGGCATATACTACATTCCTATTGCCATCAATAACTTTGATGTTACAAACAGTATGTGACTTCTTTTTATGCCACTGGGAGAGATAGATTTATCATTGGCCTTCTGTTGTTCACATCTTTAGATTTATAAACTTGCCCTTTTTATCTACTATGTGCAACTAGGGATTATTGCCTTTTCTATTAATTTCGGGGAGGCTCGGAGCAGATAAAATATTCTTCAAAGCTCATAAACTGAGCTTGATGATGGCCAGGTGGGTGGAAGTTTGCCAAATGAAGAAAGCATGCAGTAAATTACCGAATTTGTGGTTTGAACAAGGAAGAAACATAGCTGCATGAGGAAATAATGTACAACAAAGTACACACTTTAGTAGATATCATTTAGACAGGGATCTATGAGGGTGAGATCAAACTGTCTTCCAGGAACAATAGCAAAAGGCCACTGTACAGAAAGGAATAAGGAGATAGACTTTAGTAGAGCACAAGTTGAACATAAGCCTTATCGTTTAGATGATGCGGATTGGCTCTGAAATGGAGAGACCCTAATAGAGAGCTCCATGGGCTAGCAGTGTTTCTGATATCCAATAGATTGTTTTGATATCCAATAGTTCTGAAGGTGTTGTCTTACCTATGTGGATAAGATATTGAGGGGCACATAAAATGTCTGAAAATACCATTCTCTATAAAAGCTTACACAGTTAATGCAATTAGATGTGTGAGGATTTCAATTGAATACTGAAAGGATTGGGCCAGGGGCCACGAAAAGTTAAACCGCAGGAGGGCAACTTTAGGTCACATGATGCCACCTTTGACTCAGTTACATAACACAATGTTTTGTCAAAGGCAAATGTTTGCTACAGGGTTATTTGAAGCTAAAGGTTAAAAAATGGTGTTTCACATATTTCTTGAACCAAAGGGGCTAACAAGTGGCTTGAAGAATACAGATTCTGGGTTCTGTAATTTTTTTTTTTTGAAAATGTAGTTGAGATTTGTGATTTTGTTTGTTATTCCCTGAAGGATGTTGTCATTTCAGTGAGGATAAAGAAAAATATGGCACTAGCTGAGTTGTCCAGGTTAGCAGAGCAAGACCTTTGTACTGTACCTCCCAATGAGACATTGAGATTCAGAGAGTGTTTGTACAGTACTACCTCACCTATCCATCTATTTCTTTTTTGCTTTTATCAGTTTTGAGAAATTATGCTTACTATATTCATAAAGTAAAAATTGTATTATGGAGGAAAATCTCAGCCATGTCTTTACCCATGACTCCCAAAATACCAAGAAGCCCACGTTCTACTCTTTCTAATGGGGAAGAGAACGGGAGAAGTCAGAGGAATGGTAAGTGATCTCCAGGGCTTAAAGAGTACGAGACTTGGAGGCCATGCAAGGTTTATCATGGTCTGTTTGACCTGCTGAATACCCAGTGATTTGTGAATGATCCTCTTTGGAACCAAAATCAAGAATCGCATATGTCTGCCTAGTGATGTTGATGGGCTTCATTTCTCTCCTTGTGTTAAGGTTTATAGGGGAATCATGGAAGGAACAAAATTATTTTCTGCCTCAAAGCAGAAAAAAAAAAAAAGAAAAAGAGAGAAAACCTCTCCCATCGTTTCCTCAAAAATTCCTTTAATTTCAAATAATCGTCATACCAAGTGTCATATTAAGGGGCAACAGTCAGCAAACTCCTTCAATGTATTAGAAATAAGTTCAGGGTCTTCAAGAAAAGAGTCAACTATTCCAACTGAAGTGTCTACGCAATGCAAAGTTTACTCTTGATAAGGAGGATGTGGTCTTAAAAATGAACACAGAGAAACAGGCTGTGCATTTGGTGTTTATTCCAACTTAGGCATTTTCCCATTGGCTGGGGATCCTAACTCACAGTCCTTTATTTTAAGTTGAAAATAGATTATTTCCATATAATATATCATGATCTCAGGTTCCCCTTACTCTACTCCTCCCAGTTCCCTCATACCTCGCATCCCATTCAGATCTACTACTTTCTGTCTCTCATTAGTAAACAAATAGATTTCTAAGGGATTATGCTAAAATAAAATGAGATAAAATGAAATAAACACACCAGAGTAGGATAAAACAAATAAACTGAAGAAAAAGAGCCCACCAAAAGGCACAAGAAACAAATATATAGACACAGAGACCCACTTTTTCACACACTTAGGAATCCCATAAAACCATAAAACCATAAGTCATAATATGTACAAAGGACCCAGAAAGCAGAAAGAGAGAGAGAGGAGAGAGAGAGAGAGAGAGAGAGAGAGAGAGAGAGAGAGAGAGAGAGAACAAAACAACCAACCAGCAAACAAAAGACTGACATGTCATTATGAGATAAGGAATCTCTAAAGATGCTACTGGGGATGCAGCTAATCCTTAAAAGTGGTCTGTTTGAACAGTGAGAATCCCTTAAAGAAAACTAAATTTTCATTTGCAAGTAGTTACAATCTGGGGATAGTTTCAGGATTAGGGATGGGGCAGGCGTCCTCTTTTTCATTTCAGTTCTAGAACCCTATATGGTGGAGACTCTTGGAGGCCCTGTGCATGCTGCCTCAGTTATAGTAGATCAGTGTCAGTATTGGATCCTGAACTGAATTCTTAAGCAGGTAGTGTATTGACACTAATGGTTAATGACTTTGAAAAAAATATGGAAATGAAGAAAGAAAGAAAATGTAAAGATTGGTGCTTAAGTTACAATACTCATCAAGAAATGGGTGTGTATATCCATCAAAATGGACACATGTATGACAATATCATGACATTATGAGAATTCTTCCTCCACATCATATTTGAATCACTTGTCAAGATGATCCATTTCTTTTCAGATACTCCAGCATTTGTTCAATAGGGATTGATAGTTATAATCTAGCTATGCTGATAGTATATGCCACAAAGCACCAATTGTTAGATGACTATTTGGGCAGAAGTAAATTCAGCATCTCCTGAAAATGGGAAAGCACCACAGCCCAGACAATGACTCATTGAAATTCAGCTTGACAAGTGAAATGAACTTATCAGATGGCTATCGACAATTGTGTTTTCCCTATAATCCCTACACCAAACCCAGCAAAACACTGTTTTATAGAACTATAATTCTACATAAGAATTGATACAAACCTGAGTTCTGAGCACAACCTGCTATTAAGACAATAGAGGTGAGCAGAGGATCAGACAAAAACAAAAAACAGACAATACCACTCTCGGAGGCAGTGGTGCATATTCTCTCCTTGCCCTTTTCCAGAGGTTTGGTTTCACACTGTCCCACCATGTGAGGGATGTCCTTCATTCCTTTGTTTCTTCATTCTATTATTTGTTTACTAATTTCTTTCTTCCTTCATTTCCTCTTTTATTTCATTCTTTCTCTGCTTTTAGTCTGGTTTACAGAAATGCTAAATGCAACTTGACTCAACATGAAGCTACTCAGGCTAATTAGTATCACTACATGGATAAACCAGAGGCAATGATGTTTCTATCTTCTTGAAATGGCAAGAACTATATTGTATATTTTCCCTGCCAGCAAGTTAATAATGGAGGACTTGCATCATGTAAATGATGATATACTTCAGATAATAGATATTGTTTTTATTCTTATAGCAAGATATTTGATCTAATATGTAAGTTTGTTTTATTGCTAATGGAAAAAAAATCCATGGGCTAACATTTTTTATTCATTGACTATTGCTATATGGTACAACTTCAGAAGTAGCAGGCCTTTACATGATGAGATAAGTTATTGTATTATTTTTTATAGAATTTTAGAAATAATACCTTTTGTACATATGACCTATACCATGTAATAAATACTTCAAATCATTTATCAATGACTAGTGTTTTTTTCTTCCATAGTCTGAGACTTGGGGGAAAATCTAAATGTTTTGTCTCATCCTATGACTATTTGATATACTGTTTAAGGTCTAGAAAGGAAATAGCTCCATTTATAATGAAAGCACAATCACAATTACATTATATTATAAAATAAAACTCACAAATGGCACTTTGGATGCCTCATAACACCAGATCAATAGAAGAGTAAGAGAGAAAAGAAATTTAGTTGCACAGAAAGATAAGAATGATGCCCCTAAAAGGGCACAAAGAAAAAGAAATGCTGAATATTCAATTTTTGCACCATCTCCTACTACTGACAAACCCAGTGGTATGGAGAGAGAAGGCATTGCAGTAATAATACTCTCTGTAAAACTATCAGTGTATTTTAATAACAACAAGTATATTTCTAAAGACAAAAAGGTGTATTTACATAGCTTGAAAATATCTTTTCCTGAGAGTGGCTAATTACAAAGAGAAAATAAGTGGCATTACAGTGGAGAATCCTGACATGACAATCATCATCCTCATTCTCCAGTTAACATCCTCTATAGTAAGATATATCAACTGCATGTGCCATTTTACCTGCCTAACACACTAAACAAACAAGCAAACAAAACACATGGCCTGTGTGGTATTTGTATAAAAGTGCATAACTCATTATGATATGAGAAAATACTAAGGCAAGATAAGAAGACAGGAGCTAGATCCCTATAGGCACTAAGGGCAAGGCTCATGGTGGATATGAACTAGTCTCACAGCACATGCAACTCCTTAGAGTTATGTATGACATGTAGACTCTTTACAGACTCAGCCCTTAAAAATGAACAATCTCAATACATATTACTTTAGTGTCCATGCAAATCCCATCATGAGAGCTATACAAAGTATCAATCAGGGACACTTGGTGTTAATTCCGTCTTTGGACTTCTCATTAATTTCTTCTTGCTTTTCCTTAATAAGTGTACATTGACTCTGCTTACTCTTTGTCAATATTTCCTTATTCTTCCTGGATGTGAGACAATAAATTCAGAAGCCATCGTCTGGGTTGCTATAGTATGGTTGATTATCTAGGACAGTCTCTCTCAAAGAAATTACACTAGTAAAATTAAGGAACAGTTTATAAATGATCATGAGTGCTTCATTGAGCCCTATGTTATTGTCATTATCACTTGTTAAATGCAAACCTGAAAGGAGTATGTGTTTTATTTGGTGAAATAAAGAAATGTACTCTGCTGCTCTACTAGAGGTCCATATTATACTCTTCTGTTTTTCTTTTGTTCTTTATAGACGTTTGCAAAAGGCATCCAGGAACAGAACAGATTGTCTAGATTGTCTTGAAGGTTGACTGCTTATGTGCTCTCCTTGGATTTGGACAGAGTGGGAGCAATATGAGACAGCAGCTAGAAGATTGATAGTTCTAAGTAGGATGACAGCTACATCTGTTTCCTGGAGATCTTTTATAAGCATCTGCTCTCTATCACAGTAGCTACATAAAGGTATGCTTTAGTGCACTGGTGGATTCTATTCAAATAGTTTTGTGGCACTGTAAGCTGTTCTCCATCCCTGACTGGGTTGCCCCAAGCTCCATAACTCCTTATTTTAGAGTTATTTGAACAATTAATATATCCAAAAAGAGCAACTCAAATCACTGGATGAAGAAGTTTATATGCAGTAGGTAGTGATGCTATGGTGGTGATGGTGATCTCACTAAATAAATACACAAGATAAAAGCATATATATTTTTTCCCCTAGAAATAACATCAAGGACAAAACGAAGTTCAAATTGATTGGAGTTTTCCTGAACATTTCACTATGGAGGTGAATATGTTTAAAGACAAAACATAACATATAATATAAGTGATGATATCTTTGTTATTGGCTTATTAAAATAGGGTACACTCATATAGCACAATAGTACTTTCTAGGCTGGCAAGGTCTAGATCTTTGAGGGCAAACATTCAAGCTGGAAACCTGGGTGAGAGCTGAGTCCAATGAGTCCAATTCTTTTATAACCCACCAGGTGACCTGGACATTGAGGAGGGTTTTTGTTTTTGTTTTTTTTCAGTTGTTACAGTCTTGATTCCAAACTCTTTACTCCTCAGGAAACTTAAATCATTCAAGGCTTTCAGAAGATTAAAAGAAGCCCACTCATACTGTGGAGAGTATTGTGTTTTACATGATTCTAATAAAAAAAAAAGCAACATTCTAAAAATAAAACAACAACAACAAAAAAAACTTTCTTGACAACATTCAGGCTACTGTTTTTACAAATAACTAGATTAAATGGCATAGCTTATAAATTAAAAAGCATATTCATGTCTGAGTGCCTAGTTCCATAATGATAGCTATTCCGTGTGTTTCAGTTACTGTCCTGTTGCTGTGAAGAGACACCATGACCATGGCAACTCTTATAAAAGAAAGCATTTATTTGGGAGCTTACTTAGAGTCTGAGAGAGTTAGTCCATGATCAACACAGTAGGAAGCATACAGATATGGTGTTGGAGCAGTAGTTGAAAACACTACATCCTGATCTGCAGCTGGCAGACAAAAAGAGACCAGACCCTGATATGAGCTTTCGAATCTTCAAAGCACACCACCAGCGGTCCTGAAACAGGACCACACCTCCTAATCCTTCCTAAACTGTTCATCTAACTGGGGACCAGTCATTCAAACATGAATCAATGAGGGCCATTCTCATTCAAACCACCACACTGTGTTACACTAAATTAAATGGGTTTCTGGCTCAATTTACTCCACTAGACAGGTGAAAAACTGTTTAAAATTAATACAGAGCTATGCCTTCAGATAGAGTCCACTATATACTTCGGCTTGGTTATACAGAGAAGAACCAGAGTCCTGTATTTGATCCTCTGATTGAAAACAGTATGTGAAACTTCTGTAGTAAAGTTATTAATAGTGTTAATTTTTGTCAAAATGAATAAGCAAGGTAACTTTTCCTGCTCAATTTCATGCTCTGCAGTTCTTAGATAACAACTTCTTGGCATGAAATCATCAATCACTTTACTGAACTTTATCCTCGAACTGTGGATTGCTTTTTTATTTTTTTCATTTGTGTCTACATTTCTTCTAGAACAGTCTTGTTCCCTCACTTCAAGGGTGAGTGGAAACTGACTTTTGATACTTAATGAACAACATTATAAAACAGAGAGAATCAAAGTAGATAGAAATCAACCTGCTTATCGATATGTCTCATTAGCATGTTCATTTATCTGTATTTCTTAAGGACTCAGGTAATAATCATCCTGGGCCCAAGACTTTGAAAATATGAATATAATCCTAGGCCACTTCGATTTGACATGAGAAAAACTAGCAAAATATTGAAAAGAATCAATTGCCCAGTTATTGGTGGTGGTGGTGGTGGTGGTGGTGGTGGTGGTGGTGGTGGTGTGTGTGTGTGTGTGTGTGTATGTGTGTGTGTGTGCGCGCGCATGCTGTATGTGTGTGTGTGTGCACGCGCATGCGTGCGCAAGTATGCATATGGTGATAACATCCAACAAGAAATGGACAATGTGGAAAGGTATCTATATTAATGATACTTTAGTTTATCAAATTAAACTAAAGCAGGTGACAGTCTCTGTTAGATTTCTATACTTTCTATATTTTGTTTTTGCAAAACAGAATCTCTTAAAATAAAGTTGAACACTTCATTATGTAGAATTTGAGGCACATGTATGTATGTCTAACATGTCTCTTTTTTTTTTAAAGAAACATGTAATGCTGATTAGTATCATTCTGGAAAACAATAGGGACATTTTAGCTGTAAAAAACATTTTGAGTTTTATTTTTCTAAACTTAAAAGTTTTGTGTATTGCTGTGGGATGGTCTTTATGTATGCTGTGAATATGTGTTGCTATCATTGGTTAATAAAGAAACTGCTATGGCCTATGGCAAGGCAGAATAGAGCCAGACAGGGAATCCAAGCAGAGAGGGAAGGAGAAGAATGTCCAGTCAGAGGATGCTGAGTGCTGCTGGGGGAGCAAGATGTAGTGGAACACAGGTAAAGTCACAAAGCCACGTGGCAAAACATAGATGAATAGAAATGGCTTGAATTAAGTGGTTAGTTAATTACAAGCCTGAGCCATAGGGCAAACAGTTTGTAATTAATATAAGCCTTTGTGTGTTTATTTGGGGCTGGACAGCTGCAGGACCAGGTAGGACAGAAACCTCCACCAATAGTGTTTATATAATCAAAATAAATGTTAAGAAAGATGAGGTATGTAATTAAAACTCAGATATAAATGCATAAGCATAGGAGATGGTCTTATTTTCCATCTCCTTGTTTTATGCAGTGACAGGAAAATATCCTAAAGCTCACAGAACAGAAGGTGATATTGTCTTGTTCCCTGTAACATGGGAGCTAAAACTGTCCTAGAGCAAGATGTTTGTTGCAGGGTCATACTGTCATTACTTAACTTATGCTACTCTTATGAACATAAAATCCATTTGCTAAACTATGTGTGTCATGTTACCCCAAGAGTAGTTGTATTGATTCCCTTGATTCCACTGAGGGCACCATGGTTCAATGGCTGACCCATGCCATCACATTTCACTTTCCACAGTGAGACAGTTTCTCTGCATGTATTCACATTTGCTAAGCAACAGAAGACTATTAATAATAATTTGGAATGATTTTTTTATGTGGTAAGCCCTTCATTCCTAAAAACAACACTTGTATTTACAGTGACACAAAAAGAACCCCAAACTCCTGTGTGTGAATTAAAAAATACATGTAACTGTTGGGTATTTGAAAAGAGACTGAAAATCATATTCCATCAACTCACATTGGAGAGTGGGTTCCATATCATTTCACTCTTGGTTATTGTTGAGACAGGCCTGTTCAGGAGTTGCTCAAAGCCATCTGCGCAGCAAACAACCACAATCTTGGGTCAGTTACTGCAGGCCTCGCTCCCTCATCTAGAATCATACATGTGTCTGAGAGAAGGTTGGGACTCAGGTGCTAGTAGCTGATTTTGCCTGGTCAATTCTGCTTTAAATAACAGCTTCCCTACTCCTGGGTCTTCGGGGCTATAAGGTCCACCTAAAGCATGGTAAACTGAGTATCTAGGATGAAGGAACTGCAGCCGTTCAGAGAAGTCTTCCACATAGCAAGGAGAAAAGCATAGGGGAGCTAATCTAGTTACACACAAAGACTCTAATCGGGACATGTTTTGTGAGCTCAGTTGCTGGGAAGCTTAAAATGGAGGAAGTAAAATAGATTCAGCCCACCAGGGGGTCTGAAGAGGGCTATGATTTTCTTTCCTCCCCTGCTCAGCTTCTTCTCCTTCTCTCCCCCTTGTGTCTCTGTTTTTCTTCACTTTCTTTTTCTCTTTCAAGGCAGCCTCACTATGATGTTTAGGATGACTTTGAAATCTTAGGGTCCAATGAGACTCAATCCTCCAGCCTCAGCCACATGAAATCCAGGTCTAGCAAGTCAGGTCAATATAAATTAGGGATAAATTTTTCAAAACTCATCTGATTATACTTTTAAATTGTCCTCCTCATTCTATGTATTCAATGCTCTTCCATGTGTAAATTCCACATGCCATATTCCACAGTGGTCAATGGTTTCAGTTATAGATGCAGACTGAAGTTCAGGATTAGTTGGGAAGAAAAAGTGAAGCTAGTTAGTAACATTAAGACCAAACCATCTTAATATTACATGATTTCATGTCCTGCTTAAGGGTTTTAATGTTCACGAGCCATGGAAAAGAATGATTTCACTGAAGGTAGTAGGGAGGAAAAATAAATACATATTTAAAGTGTTTTATAAGTGCTTCTGATATTCGCCCCCGCCCTCCCCTCTCCTCTCTCTGTTTCTCCGTGTCACTATGCCTCTCTCTGTGTCCTTCTGTCTCTGTCTCTCTCCCTTCCTTCCCCTCATTCTCTTTCTCCCCCACCCCTGTGTGTGTGAGTGAGTGTGTGTCCGTGTCCCTGAATCAGTTCTTCTTTGACTTTGCTCATGTCTCCCTATGAATATCCTCCTAGTAACCTTCACATCACTGTGCCCACTAGGAGATCAAAGAAGAAGAAAGTGCTATCAGGGTATTATCAGGTTCATCATAGATATATTGTAAGACCAGAATCACTGCTCCATTACATTTCACTCTGTTACCTCTGGTCTCAAGAGTATTTGTAATTACTTTGAAGGAAAGAGTAGTAATGACAGAACACTGTTTTAATAATTAATTCCCCAGGAAGCTTTACAAGCAAATCATGTAAATTGCTTATGACATTTTCTCTAGCTGTGTCATAAAGGCAAATTGACAGAATGTGGAAAAGTTGACAATGATGACTGAAGAGGTGAAGTTCTTTAACAAATATTTTAGATGTAATTTGAATGTGTTTCCAAGGGCAAGAGTGTATACATAAAAATTATACAATATATAATATGTAATATATGAACTACATAATAATATATGTTCTTTATACAGTATAATACTATGCTAGTAATATATAGGATTTTATTTGTATGAATATTTTTATTTTACACACATACATATATATCAGATATATTTATATATAACTGCCTTTTTAACTTAGAGGGAGAGGAAACTTGTTACACATACATACTACAACCAGTGAGTTGTACTTTAGTAAGTACTGTATTATATCCCAGATAATATTTTTCTATAGTTTTTCATTTTAAAACATTATTAAATATTGAATAAAATATTACTTTTCTTACTAATTCATTATCATTTCATGACTCCCGTGTTATGTGATTTGAATTCCCTATCTCTAAAGCGAACACACACACACAAACACACACAAACATTCATTTTATTGTTACATTATTTACATTTTAATAAGTGTCCCAAAAGAGGAGAAACTATTTTAGCACAAATACCATTTTTCATGCATGTTTCAAGTATAATTTTTCTTAAATGTTTTATTTTGCTTTAACCTAAGTTTTATGAGTAAATGTGGAAATGGTTGCCTACTAAACACAGAAGTGGATAATGAAAACTCATTATAACCAGAGTTAAGTGAAAGTCTTTATAATGTTCACAATATACAAGGTATTCATAGAACCACATTCTTGAAATCTTAAACAATATGCCAAAATATCTTTAGCAAAAGCATCTGATTTTACCGGGCAGTGGTGGTGCATGCCTTTAACCCAGTACTCTGGAGGCAGAGCCAGGAGGATCTCTGTGAGTTCGAGGGCAGCTTGATCTACAGAGCGAGATCGAGGATAGGCACCAAACCTACACAGAGAAACCCTTTCACAAAAATCCCCCCCTCAAAAAAGCATCTGATTTAAGGCAGAGACTATGCAATATTTATCACTTTAGATATTCTTTACATTCTTGTTGTCCCAGATTTTTATATTATATGGTGTATTCAAGACAAAGAGATGACCCATCAAACAAGAACAAAAGAGGAAGGACATTAAGTGCATGCTGCTAAATGAACCAAGCCAGTGTGTTTTTTAGAAGTTGTATGACCCCAAACCTTTTAGTTCCTAGAAAATACAAGATTAGAGATACCCATAGGGTTTTCTGTCCTAAACAGAACATCTGTGTTATTGATACCCAGTCACATGGAACACCACTGAAAGAAGGATAGGAAGGACTTTGGGAGCTGGAATACAAGGAGGAGTACTGTGAAGCAGTGTTCTGGATGCTATAAGACTTATGAAATCAGGGATATGAGGCAGCTTTGACCACCTATTCCCCAAAGTAAAAGAAAAGAAAAGAAATTAAAAAAATGGAAAAAACGTATCTATCTGTGTGTGTGTGTGTGTGTGTGTGTGTGTGTGTGTGTGTATGTCTGGTTGGAAAGAAGGAAGTCTGCTGAAGCAGAATGGAATAAAAAAAAGAGTGAAGGCATTATTATGATAACAGTCATGTACACAAGTATGAATAAAGAAAATGCTAACAGGAAACAATGAATCCATTTTAACAGAGAATCGTCATTAAGGACCTGTGATATTTATGGCTATAGCTTAGGGAAAATATAACCACGTAAGATAAACGTCTAGAGCTAAAGTGACTCTGGCAAGAATTTTTGTAGATGTCGCTTGACAACCAAGGAAATACTTCCTACTCTAGCCCTCTAATGTGGCATGTCATCTGTAATATGGAATATGTTCCTGTTCCATATATTTCTTTAATTAGTGAGAGAGGCTAAGTACTTTTCATCTTAAATTAAATTGATGTTTCTTTTCTTATTCAAAATTTGTAACACATGAATATAAAATAAGAGTCCTTTATATTAAAACCTGGTCATGATTTCTTATAGGTTATTATAGAATCTTTTCAAATCCTGTACTTAGAAGCAAGTACACTCTTAAAATTTTTTTTCAGAATTTCTTATTTTCCATAGGAAGGCTTATAAAGAGGAATGGATAACACAGGTGAAAGATCATTACCTATATGTATTCTAATATGTATCATTGTCAAAATAATGCTGAAAGATAAAAGACATTCAAAAATGTCATCAAACACCATAAGCATAAGTTTATGTCCATTAAGACCTGAAGTAATTTGTAGTGGGTAGCCATTCTAGCTTTGATCTGAAAGTTCCAACCCCTATTGAGGCTTCGGTAACTGTCCCGCCTACAAAGCAGGGCCAAGAGAGGACCCTGAAGACCCAAGATCTGGATGCGCCAGCTCTCTTGGTTCCTGGACCCTGGACGCTGGAGGTAGACCAAGCAGAGTTCTCCAGAGAACACCACTGGACTGCACTAAGCCTTTCCCAGACTCTGTAAACTATCCATTCACTTGTAAGTTACCCCACAAAATAAACCTCCCTTTTAACTAAGTGGAGCGGCCTTAATAATTTCACCAATAGTAATTCCTGTGGATGCCTGAGTGTCCCTGCTTCATAATGCAGTGTGAACAATGACTGGGGAGATGAGAAGAGTTCATGCCAATTCTGTCTTTACCAAAGCCATGGTAATCTCAGAAACATTTATTTTCTTGGTCTTTAGAGCTACTACTTTACCTCTGAGTAGTTTCTTCCATCTACTGACCTGTAGTCAGAAGGTTTCCTGTGTCCTGCCTGATCCTGCAGCCATTCAGACCCAAGTAAACACACAGAGGCTTATACTACTTACAAACTATATGCCCTAATGGCTCAGGCTTTTCACTAGCTAGCTCCTATAACTTAAATTAACCCATTTCTATTAATCTATGTTTTGTCATGTGTTCCATGGCTTACCGGTCTGCTGGCATGTTATTCCTTGGGCCATAGGTTGGAGTCTCTCCCTTCCCCTTTCTCTTCCTGTCTATCTGCTTGGATTTCTGCCTGCCTCTAAGCTGCCTTGCCGTAGGACAATGCAGCTTTATTTATCAACCAATCCAAGCAACACATATTCACAGCATATGGAAAGACATCCCACAGCCTGACCCAACTTCATATTTACCTTTATTGTTCTGTGATCATACTGTTTTACTTTGTAGTGAGGAGTTTATTGTTTTATGTGCCAGAAAGTGCATGCAAGTGAATTCTTAATAATCACATACTCTATATAAATAAACCAAGTAAAAGAATAAATAAAATAAAGAAATAATGGAAGTTATGGACAATATTAATTTGCCGTTAGTACAATTCACGCCCTGAATTGTTAAGTCTTTCTTCAGATATGAAAATATAATTAAAGGAATAGGCGAACTGATAGTCTTCAGCCTGAGGATTTGCTTGCATTACCTGAATATGAATTTCAGAACTTATGGTGATTATATTTGTAAGGAGCAACATAACTGACATAAGTGAAAAACTTGACCTTATCAAGCATATGTTTACAGGAAACTTTATAATATTTAAGTTAGATAATAGTTACTTTGAAGCTTAACCATAAATAACAGTTCAGCTCATTCCTAATTTAGATCAGTGCAGTATAAGAATGCTGAGAATATTCAAACTTTTAGTTTATAGAATCATTTTTATCAATTACAATCAGTTAATTTTATAGACAAACAAAATTCTATTTTTTAAAAGTTCTATTTTATCTGAAACTCAATTTAAATTTACCATTGAGATATATAGAGAGAATATGATATAAATATATATATATATATAATCAAAGAACTGATTATTAATCAAAGTATGACATTACTTCATTTAATGACATGATATAAAAACTGATAAAATACCTAAAAAATTTGCCCTCTTGGACATTATTTCTCTTTCTGACCTCAATTAAGAAAAAAAGGCACTAAAATAATTTATAGTTTTAACTTTAGTATAATGTTAACTGTCACTATTTTTTAATGACGATGCATTTGTTAGATTACTAACCTTAAATGAATTTTAGAATAAATTTTAGCAGCGAATTTTAGAATAATACTGTTGCAGTTAATTTATATTTCAGAACCCAGAGAGGATAAAGTTATTTTAGGCAGGTCATGTTAAAATTTTTGGTTTATTAACTTACTTCAAGGTATTTTCAAAAGGAGTTAACAACCAAGTGAACCAATCCGCAGGGTTCTGATTAATGAAACAGGAAGCAGGGTTATTAATCTTAAACTGGTAATATTACCCCATTAACTGAAGTGGCTCATAAGGAACTGTCCTGGCAGGGTTGATGATTTCTTTGCAAGGAAACAAATGGTAGATCATATCGTTACCTGGAGAGCACTGAATCGGAGCACAGGGATTGTGATGTTCCTTAAGAAATATTTCCATCATGCTGTAGTACAGAGATGAATCACCTGTCTCTGCCCTCGAGAATTTTCTGTCTGAATACCTGGGACAAATCATGCAGAATGGGATTATTTCTCTTTTGAATGATGGCAGGAAAACCTAGAGAAACCACACCACAAAGTTCTATTTGCAGGGTTCGTCAGGGCAATACAAATTCTCATTACAAAGAAACAAAAGTCTCTTTTTGAAATTTAAAATGGGTTTAGATTGCATTTACTTTTACTTGGTTCATGAAATTATACGATTTGGGGATAGGCTGTAGGAAATCGGTTTTTTTCTGAAAACATTTTAGTTTCATGAGCTTTATTTAATATACTATACCCTCATGTATATTTTGAAAAATTCTGTGGACATGATACATGTTTCCATCACATTTATATCCATTTAAAAACTTATTATTTCCTGACCTTGTCTCTAAAGTCTGCTAGTTTCTTATTGGTCACCTTTAACCTCCCCCCTACCTTTTTTATGAGCCTGGGTCTTACCTGTTCCTTGTGATCCTCTGGCCTCAGACAGACACTTACAGTTTCTGGGACTCCTTTGGGCCTGGCTAGTGTCATTTATTATTTTTGAAGTTTGCTTTCTTTGAATCACCAGGAGACTTTTGGACTTATTTTATGGTAGGGTTCATGCTGACAAGGAATTTAGAAGAGGAGGAATGTCATGGGTGCAGATAATAAAGAAAGATTTCACAGTCAAGTCTGCACTTCAGCTGGATCTTGGGAGACTCAGGTGGGCAAAAGAGGAAGGAAGTTAACCTGAGTACTGAAACGAATGCAAGCAAAGCTCAGGAGTAGTGCTAAAAGACACTGATACTGCTCTTTAAACACTTTAAACACATTGTGACCAAGTGCACATTAAAAAAAAAATGCTGCTTGCAATGAAAAGAAAGCCAGACTATGTCAAGAAATTCATGTATTTAGAGGTTTCTGAATTGTTCAACAGTTACTTCACAGTCCAACTCTAAATTTTTATATTGCATTGTTTGTGTTCTCTGTTAGGATTTCATCAAAATGATGTACAAAGCGACAAAGTGATTTTCATTCAAAGGAAATTCAATAGTGGAAAAATACCCGGATCTTTAATATAGTGAATGATTTTGACAACTAAATAGTCTTGTCTTAGTGCTGAGAATGTGTTGGAAGAGACTTGTTCTGTTGCGTTTGAATATGTCTACACGGAGAAAGTAGGTGATAGTTTGATATTAACTTTAATAATTTAACTTTTAACAAAATTTTCCTGGTCTAAAATCAGAATGTAACAGCTTTTGGAGTGATTAATGTACCAAGCAAACACATCTTTAGATATTTATATCTATGAAAAGTTTCCTATTTCTGGGAGATTAGGTATAATGAACAGAAAGTTACGATAATAGGTTTTTATCAAGTTTCTGTCATAAAACAATCATTTTAATCCCTCTTTAATTTTTACTTGTCTTTTTTAACTTTTAAATTGTAGCATTTTAAAACTTATGATTAATAGCTTTGAACTGAAACCCCATACTATTAAATAGATCTTAAATAAGGAATTACTGGTAGTCGTTTAATTTATACTTAATTATAACATACATAGTATTGAAGTTATCCTGTTCAGTTTAGAAGCTGAAAATGTATAAATACAATGCTGAAGATTTTACTTGTTAAAAATGGATTTGGGTATCATGTACCCCAAAAATGTAATAATTTTAATTTATATGAAAATTTTAATTTTAATGTATAATTATAATGTATAATTTTAATTTTAATGTATAGTTTTAATTTATTTTTTCCACTAAAACACTAGTATTTTTTATATCTACTGAATTATTTAGCAAGTTACTTTATAAGTTAGAAAACATGAATGCTTACCCGTGCATAAACATTTTGGCTGTATCCCCTTTAATATGTGATGGAACTCTGTGTGTGCATGTGTTTGTGTAGTTTTTAAGAATGATGCTGGTCATTATTATATATATTTTAGACTATTAAAACAAATCATTTTAGTCATACTTGGTAAGCTCTACATTAACTATTATGATATAAAATTGAACCGAATATTCAGCTAATAGAAGACTAGTGTTTGGTAATAGTCATGCCAGAGCATCTGCTCTATTTGAAAATTTTATAAGTATGAATTTAGAAAAATATTTAGGCTACAAGATATAGAGAAATTAGACTTGTATGAATTAGGAAATTCCTCTTTACTGGCCTGGTTTCACAGTGCTGGAAAGTGTTATCTACCACTCCACATGACAGAATTCATACTTCCTACTTTTAATTTGGCCAGTATCCGAGAGCAGGGGAGGTCATAGACCTTAGAAGAGGCACTATTATGATGGTAGTTCCTATCACGTACATAAGCTATCTTCTAATTACTTCTGTTTATTTACTTAAATAATTTTTATGTGTATCGGTGGTTTGCCTGCATGTACTTCAATGTAATATGAGAGTGCCTAGTACCTTCAGTGACAAGAAGATGGGCAAGATGATGGTGTCAGATCCCCAGGAACTGAAGTTACAGTTGTAAGCCATTATGTGGGAGTTGTGAATAAAACCCAGGTCTTCTTAACTGCTGAGTCATCTCTCAAACCCTAAATACTTATTTCATAGATTGGTGCAGTTGTCCACCCTCATTAGATAAATGCTCTTTACAGTATATTTCAAGCAAGAGACCCACACCTGTTCAGAATGCAGAGGATGTATAATTGTAGGATGCTCAGTACTACAGAAGAAATCTAGATCATTCTCCCAATGAAGACTGTATTCATAAATTTTAAGAACTAGAAGTTATGAATTCTGTGCAGCATTGCTGTCTGGACACATTAGGGCCACTGTCATCATAATTCCCACTGATTGCCTGCTTAAGATAAACACAAGAAAAAGCATGTTTAAATTCTAGTGTAGATTGGGGAAAGGCTCATACAGAAACCCATGTCTAATGAGGAGCTTATGTTTATGTTGAGGAGTTTATGTTGTCATGAGTAGAGTATTTATGATGTGGCCCCTGATGGGATTCCTGTGATCCAGTGGATGGCCTTGTACACGTGAACCTAAGAGTATCACTGTTTGGACACCGTGGGCTCTGAAAAGAGGATATGAAGTTCAGAGGTAGATGAGGAAAGGAAATGTTTGAGAGGAGTTGATGGGAGGGTAGGAAATCAAAGTGATCCAAAATCATTGTGTGCAGGTATAAATTCTCCAAGTCTGAATTATCAAAAAGGAGTAACTGCCCACCTTTTCCCATCTCATTTCCTCAGTCAGATCACTTTTACCATGAAAGTGTATCCTCTCTATTTCATTCCTGTCTTCACCCCAGCAGTGAGGGGAAAGGGAGATAAAAACAGGAGAGAGGAGAAAAAGGAACAGTAAGAATCTCTAAAAATTAGAAGGAATCATACTATTATTTAAAAAATTCTATAATCCACATAAGTCTATGTATAAACACACACACACACACACACACACACACACACACACACACACACGTTGAAAATTTCTTATGTGAACTGACAGTGCTCCCTCCAACAGCCAAAGACCATCTAATAAAACCCCCAATACCTAGATGTGAAGCCCTCTTTTGCGCTATTGGTCAGGACTGTCTAGGAGATTCTCCAAACATGACAAGCTATGGCTATTCCCTTACCTTTTACTCCAGAGTTGGAAGGTAAGTCACTATGGCTGAAGTAACCATGCATGTCAAATACAGGGCACAGAGGGCCCTGGGCTAGAAATAACCTGAAACACTCCTCTCTAAGGACTGGATTTCATGGTACCAGAAAGAACCCTGCCCTCTTCACAAGGAAGGATGGAAACCACAGTTATACATAGCTGCAATATCTATGAACCACAATGATGACCAGCATGGCATGATAACCCTTAGGGTCAGGTAGTAGCATGGATATCTTGACAATAACCAACAGCTTTCCAGCTGGATTTAATACCACTCTACAGGAAGGAAATCATGCCTTGGAATGGAAACCTAGCCAACTACTCCTAGATAATGAACTCATGGATCTTGGAGGAGAAACTACATATGGAGTACTTACTCATTTCATGTAGTAAAGCAAAATGATACACCTCCTTTCAAAACAAAGATTTTTTTAAAATAAATTTTTCCTGAGTATTAGCTATTTCTAGATCCCAGATATATACACAGACAACGCTATTCTCCACACACAGTCTATTGCCTTGTTCTGTTGCATTGGCATCTTTCATAACTGCCTTGAGTGTCTACTTAGGTTTATGTATAGGTGACGGGTTTGAGCACATATTGGTGGAAATAGATAGTTATTAAGATAGAAACTCTGGTTACTGAATCTCTTGCATCCTCAGACTCAGAACTAACGCTGAAATTACACTTTTACAGACTTTTTAAAATGCACATTATGCAAAGAAGACAAAAACAAAATCTCTGAAAATGTGGGTTTTTGCTGAGGACAACATCCTTGAACATGAAGAGGTTGAGCTGGTGCCTGCATGGAGCTTTCAGCTCTATGTTCTAGTTTCTTTGGTGCAGGAAGGTACAGGCTATGTTAAAACAAACAAACAAACAAACAAAAAACATGGACAGGAACCCAGCCACAAACCTTTGACCAACAATCTGTGCAGCCTACAAGATGTTCTGGGGCAATGGCGGCACAGAACTTTTCGGGGTGACCAACCAATGCCTGATTTAACGTGAGGCCCATGTCATGAGAAGGAGCCCATGTTCTACACTGCTTGGATGGCCAGGAACTGCAGACTAGATAGCCCAGAGACCTAGGATAGAACCAAACATGACTGGTCTAAAAACAAACAACAACAATAACAACAAAACCAATAAAATTGTTCCTAATTATATTCTGCTATACTCATAGATCAGTGCCTTCTCCAGTTCTCATCAGAGAGGCTTCTTCTGGCAGAAGATGGGAGCAGATGCAGAGTCCCACAGCCAGACATTGTACAGAGACAGAGAGTCTAAATTGGTGGTCTCCATAAGGGGATGAGGAAAGATTGTAAGAGTCAGAGGAGATGGATTATACCAGGACAACATACCCACTGAATCAACTAAGCAGGGCTCACATGGGCTCACAGAAATGCAAATGGCAAGCAGGAGGCCTGGATGGGTCTGTACAAGGTCCTCTGTGTATATGTTGTAAATTTTAGCTTGGTGTTGTTCTGGGACTCTTAACTAGGGAGGAGGTGTGTCTCTGACTCTTTAGCCTGCTCTTGGTACCCTTCCTCCTCTTAAGTTGCTCTGTCCAGCTTCAGAGTGAGGGCTGTTGGCTTGCCCTCACTTGTATTTTGTTTTGCCGTGTTTGATTGTTGTCTATTGGAGGCCTGCTCTTTTCTGAAGGGAGACAAAGGGGTCATGGATCTGGGGAACATGGGAAGGGAGAGGAGTGGGAGGAATAGAGGGAGGGAAATTGTAGATATGTGAGAGATGAATCTATTTTCAATTAAAAACTACTAATAAAGCTCAACAACAAAAAAAGAGACTTTTTCTAAAAAAATAAGATGTGTTTTAAATCAATGACATTGCAAGAAAAACATCTGGAATCTATGTTGAAAAAGGAGTATCCTGTAACACATGAAGTTCTGGTACCACCATATATGTTAGGATGGAAACTGTGACTCCATCAGAGGTCTGCAAGGGGGCTCTCCTCTGAAAAAGCCATTTTAAGTTGGACCATAAATAGAAATGGGAAATTTAGAGTCTTCAGGAAGAAGTAAGCTTTATAAAAGTCCCTGGGGCCGGGTGGTGGTGGCACACGCCTTTAATCCCAGCACTCCGGAGGCAGAGCAAGGCAGATCTCTGTGAGTTCGAGGCTAGCCCGGGCTACCAAGTGAGTTCCAGGAAAGGCATAAAGCTACGCAGAGAAACCCTGTCTTGAAAAACAAACAAACAAAAAAAACAAACAAACAAACAAAAAAAACCAAAAAAGTCCCTGGGATTCACAGCCCAGTACAGGGTTTTAGAAATTTTAAAGATGGTGAAAGAAGAAATGTTTCCAGTGACCTAAAGATTAGACTTTGGAAGAGGACAAATTCCTTCCCAGGTGTCCTGTATGTTTTTGTATGCCAACTTGACACAAGCTAGACTCATCAGACAAGAAGGAGCCCCCATTGAGGAAATGCCTCTATAAGATGCAGCTGTAAGGTATTTTCTCATTTAATGATCAATAGGGTAGGGCCCAGCCCATTGTGCACCCACAATGGGTGCCATCCCTGGGCTAGTGGTCCTGGGTTATATAAAAAAGCAGGTTGAGCAATCCAAAGATTAAGGATTTAGGTTTTTACTCTTATGACTACATGAAAATAAATATTTCTACAGCTATATCAGCTGATATGAGAAGATCTCACATGCAAGAGAAAATTTTCTTCTTTTTTTTTATATTTCCACAGTATTTTTGTTTTTCACAGTTACCAAAAATAAAAATTGCATTCAACTCATACATCTATAAACACTCTGATTTCTCACGGCGTGGGTCTGAAAGTGGTGGGAGCACAAAGTCTTTTAACAATCTGGACTTCAGATTTCTGTCTTCAGAAAGATGTCTTCGTCATCTGCCCTCTGCGGGTACCTTTCAGAGTCTTTCTGCATTGTTATCATGCTCTGGGATGATGGCAGAAAGTAAGCCTTGCTGTGAGATGAGGCAGGCAGGGCTAGGGCTCATCTTCTTCCAGTGAGAGGGCTAGTCTAACCCAGTCTTTTTGATATCATATTTTAAGGCAGCCTAAATGTCACTCAAATTTCCATACCTCTAGGTCCTGAACTATGAAGTCTTCTTTTTTGGAGAGAATATCATTACTAAAAGTGCTGCAAGAGTTGCTGCACCCATGGTATAAGTCGGCATCTAGCCACAGACTGAACCGCCCCCTCCACCACCAAGCTCTAAAGAACTTATGTCTCCGTTGATAAAATAGTAGTTTTCTCCACTCCATTTAAAGACCTTGAAATTAGGGCTAAAGGTGTAGAGTGCCGTAATAGTGGTCACTGATCTTGAAGGGATGAGTTGCATATGCCCCAAATATCTGGTTATCCATGTCTTTGATGACCAGCAGAACAGGACTATCTAGAGATGCTGATATCCTATAGAGGGTTTTCAAGCTTGTTCCATGCTCTAATGTGCTGTAGGCCAGTCTCCATGGATAGCCTTGTACCCTGGCTGGAAGACGTCGGGTCAGCTGCTCAATGTGCATGTTCTCTACGAGCGCGCTGTGGGGTTGCAAGATGGGCAGTCCCTCTTCCTCCTCCTCCTCTTCTTCCTCATAGTAGCTGCAAGTGCTCTTCCTGCATTTTGCCTCTTCAACAGTGATAATCATCGCACTAAGTGTTTCTTCCCAATCGGGCCTCTCTCGGGGGTGAACATTTCTATGTAGCTCTGGAACAAAATCATCCTCTTCAGACTGTATTGAGAACTTCATCTTCCTTCTTTAGGTTGGATTTTTCCTTCTAGTGCTTTCTGTAAGGCTGGGTTTGTGAATAGGTATTGATTAAATCTGGTTTTATCATGGAATTTTTTGTTTACTCTGCCTATGGTAATTGAGAGTTTTGCTGGGTATAATAGTCTAGGTTGGCATCCGTGGTCTCTTAGTGTCTGCATAACATTTGTCCAGGACCTTCTAGCTTGCATAGTCTCTATTGAGAAGTCTGGTGTTATTCTGATAGGTTTGCCTTTATATGTTACTTGGTCTTTCTCCTTTGCAGCTCTTAATATTTTTTCTTTGATCTGTATGTTTAATGTTTTGATTATTATGTGGCGAGATGACTTTCTTTTTGGATCCAGCCTATTTGGTGTTCTGTAAGCTTCTTGTATCTTCATAGGTATTTCTTCCTTTAGGTTAGGAAAGTTTTCTTCTATGATTTTGTTGAATATATTTTCTGTGCCTTTGAGTTGGTATTCTTCTCCTTCTTCTATCCCTATTATTCTTAGGTTTGGTCTTTCCATGGTGTCCCAGATTTTTTTGACATTTTGTGTTACGACTTTTTTGTCTTTAGTGTTTTCTTTGACTGACGAATCTATTTTCTCTATTGTGTCTTCAGTGTCAGAGATTCTCTGTTCCATCTCTTGTATTCGGTTGGTTATACTTGTTTCTGTAGTTCCTGTTCGTTTAGTCAGGATTTCTATTTCCAGCATTCCCTCAGCTTGTGTTTTCTTTGTTGTCTCAATTTCTTTTTTCAGATCTTGGAATGTTTCTTTCATCTGTTTAATTATTTTTTCTTGGCTTTCTTTGCTTTCTTCCAATTTTTTGTTTGTTTTT
>CABHPP010142466.1:4761-24264 GCA_902168425.1 Peromyscus attwateri | reverse complement strand
GCCAAACAGAACCTCTTGTTCCTGGTTTCTGATCTACTTAGAAATAAAGACTGCCTAATAAAGTGATCCTAGTCTCTCCTTGTAGCCCAGTGAATGATAACATTTCAAGAGCCTCACAATCTTTTCAAAATATCTTGGAGTGGGCATGGTGGCACATGCCTGTAATCCCAGCACTAGGGATGCTGAGGCAGGTGGATCTCTGAGTTCAAGGCCAGCCTGGTCTACAGAGCAAATTCCAGACAGCCAGGACAATATACAGACACCCTGTCATTTGTGTGTGTGTGTGTGTGTGTGTGTGTGTGTGTGTGTGTGTGTGTGTTATTTCTCTCATTCTTTATATGAAAAACTATAATGCTGTATTCCAGAGAACAGTGTAAGATAGGATTTATTCAAATAAATCTTGTACAAGCATACTATCTATGAAGTAAATTTTGACATAAGGATAGCCTAGTGGATTTTTTCTTTTTCTCCTTTCTTTCTTTCTTTCTCTCTCTTTCTTTTCTTTTTTCTTTCTTTCTTTCTTTCTTTCTTTCTTTCTTTCTTTCTTTCTTTTCTTTCTCTTTTTCTTTCTTTCTTCCTTTCTTTTTCTTTGTTTCTTTCTTTCTTTCTCTCCTTTCTTTCTTTCTTTCTTTCTTTCTCTCTTTCTTTCTTTCTCTCTTCCTTTCTCTCTCTTTTTCTCTCTTTCTTTCCCTCTTTCTCTCTTTCTTTCTTTCTTTCTTTCTTTCTTTCTCTCTTTCTCTCTCTTTCTTTCTCTCTCTTTCTTTCTCTCTTTCTTTCTCTCTCTTTCTTTTTCTGTCTTTCTCTCTTTCTGTCTTTCTCTCTCTCTTTCTTTCTTTCTCTTTCTCTCTTTCTTTTCTTTCTCTCTTTCTCTCTTTCTCTCTTTCTTTTTCTTTCTTTCTTTCTTTCTTTCTTTCTTTCTTTCTTTCTTTCTTTCTTTCTTTCTTTCTTTCTTTCTTTCTCTCTTTCTCTCTTTCTTTCAAGACAGGGTTTCTCTGAATAGCCCTGGCTGTCCTGGAACTCACTTTGTAGACCAGGCTGGCCTGGAACTTGGAGATCCACCTGCCTCTGCCCCCCAAGTGCTGGGACTAAAGACATACACCATCACCACCTGGCTGTGAATTCTTTTAAATATATTTAAGTGTAGATATTATTTGTTTTGCGATAGGTTTCTACATTGCCCTGGTTGTCCTGGAATTCACTATGTGGATTAGGAAGGCCTTGAACTCAGATCTACCTGTCTCTGCCTCCTAAGTGCTGGGATTAAAGTGTGGCCACACCCAGTAAATATAGAGTGTAAGCACGAGGGTTAAAAAGGAAAGAGGCTCTCAGGCAAAAGTAAGATATACCTGAGAACATGGGTGTGGGTTTGTCTAAGAGAGTGTGGCCCTACATGTAATTTCCTTTAACTTTGTAGTTAGGAATGTCTTGGAAGTTCTGCTCCTCCTGCCTCCACCTCCCACGACCTGGGATTATAGGCATGCACCCCCACTCTAGTTTTATGCAGATTTGGAGAATGAACCCAGCACTGTGTGTGTGATAGACAGGCACTCTACCAACTGAGCTACATCCCCAGACCCCTTTAACTTCTGTTGCACTTTTTCTCTTTCTCTTAGGGAACTCAAATTTTTTTATTACCGACCTCTTCTTCGGGTTCTACAAATGAAACGATGCCTCCAGCAGCCTCTAAATCCCAGGACTCCAGTCCATTATCAAACAGACTCCTGATTGAAAAACAAGTAAGCTTAAAATATTTTAGGGCACTGTTTCTCAAGGTATATACCAAAAGAATGCTAGGTGTACAAATAGAAAATTCTGACATTTTTTTTTGTTTGTTTTTTGTTTTTTTGCACTTATTTATTTTTGAATGTGGTGTACATGTGGGGGTCAGAGGAAAACTTGCAGGAGTTAAGATTTTCTTCTTCCACCATGTGAACCTTGGGACCAAACTTGGATTGTCAGGCTTGGTGACAAGCATCTTTACTCACTGAACTTCTTGCTGGCCCGAAATTCTGACTTTAAAAAGATTGTTTGGTGGGATTGTCAGATGGCTCAATGGTTAAGAAGGGTATACTGCTCTTCTAGAGGAACTAAGTTCAAGTACAAGCACCCACATCATGCAGCTCCTAACTACTTGTAACTCCAGCTCCAAGGAATTAAACACCCTCTTCTGGCCTCTGCAGGTACCTGCACTCACTTGAACATGCTATCCCTCACTCTACCCCATCCCTAAACACACACACAAGTATGTGTAATTAAAAATGAATTTTTTTAAAAGATTGGATAAATAACTGAAGAAGTCTGGATTAAAGACTATCCATTATCTTTTTTTGTTTGTTTGTTTTTTAATCCTTGAGATAGGGTTTCTCTGTGTAGCTTTGCGCCTTTCCTAGAACTCACTCTGTAGCCCAGGTTGGCCTCGAACTCACAGAGATCCTCCTGGCTCTGCCTCCCGAGTGCTGGGATTAAAGGCGTGCGCCACCACCGCCCAGCTCTGTCCAGTATCTTTATTTCTTTAGCTTCCTCAATTTTATCAGTCTCCAGGAAGATCTGACATATAGCATTTTCCTTCTTATTTAACAGTAGTTTGAACTTTTTATTCTACTAGCATTACCAGTACACTTTTTGGAAAATGCCATTTCCAGCATTTTTATTATTTATTATTTTTAAGATTTTTTTTATGTATTTTACATACCAACCTCTCCTCCTGTTCCCTCCCCACCACCTCCTTTCTACTCCCCTCCCCCAATCCACTCCCCAGAAAAGGTAAGGCCTCCCATGAGAGTCAACAAAGCATGGCATATCAAGTTGAGGCAGGACCAAGCTCCTCCCCCCTGCATCAAGACTGAGCGAGACATCCCACCATAGGGAATAGGTTCTAAAAAGCCAGCTCAAGTGCCAGAGACAGATCCTGGTCCCACTGCTAGGGGCCCCACAAACAGACCAAACTACACAACTGTCACCCACTTATTTTTATTGTCCTGATTATATAGGGGCATGGGGGAGGTGTGTATATGGTTTCTGTGGAGGCCAGAGGCATCGAATCCCCTCTGGAGCTGGAGTTACAGGCAGTTATGAGGCACCTTGGCATGGGTCCTGGATACAGAACTGAGATACTCTTCTTTAAAAGCAGAGCAGTATGTGCTCTTAACCACTGAGCTGTCTCTCCAGGTCCCTGTTTTCAGTATGTATAAAGTTACTTTCTTCTTAAGATACAAGCTAGATCCTGGAAGATGGCTAATAAGTAAGTGAGATTGTTGGTTGTGTAAGCATGAGGAGCTTCATTTAAATCCCCAGAACCCTGTACAGTGTGGTCACGGTACAGTGTGGTCATGGTACGGTGTGGTCATGGTATAGTGTGGTCATGGTACAGTGTGGTCATGGTATAGTGTGGTCATGGCATAGTGTGGTCATGGTATAGTGTGGTCATGGCATAGTGTGGTCATGGTATGGTGTGGTCATGGTATGGTGTAGTCATGGTATAGTATGGTCATGGTATGGTGTGGTAATGGTATAGTGTGGTCATGGTATGGTGTAGTTAGATCTTTCTTTGTGCTACCAGCTCACAAATAATGACATGGAGACTTATTAATTGTGAAAGCTTGATCTTAGCTTAATCTTGTCCTACCAGCTCTTATAACTTAAATTAACCCATTTAATCTTTGTTGTCGTGTGTCTCGTTACCTCATCTCACCATACTGCCCATGCTGCTTCCTCCATGTCTGGCTGGTGGCTCTGCCTCCTTCTTCCCAGAGTCCTCTCTATGCCTGGAAGTCCTGCCTATACCTCCTGCCTAGCTATTGGCTGTTTAGCTCTTTATTACACCAATCACAGCAATACATTTTCACACAGTGTACAAATATCCCACAACAATATGGTCATTTTTATGGTGCCAGCACAGGTGGTGGGTAGCAGATGGGTATAGAGATAGGAAGATTGCCAGGGTTTGCTGGCCACCAGCCTAGGTTTAGTGCAAGACCTATGGTAGAAAGTGATAGAAAGACATTTAATGTCTTCCTCTGACCTTCACTTATGTACACACTCATGTTCATACAAAATACAAGAGGCATCAGATAACAATGTATATTGTTTGATCATATGAAATGTGTGACCATATTAAGGCTAGAACCTTTGTTTTTAATAAGTTTAGTGGACAGGCATTCTTTGAGATACCCACACAGTAATTTTTTTTTTTTTGATATCAGTGATAATTTTAGTCCTTCATCCACCAAAGTAGTTCAGCTGTGTGATCAGAAACCTTAAGAATAAGTGAGAGAAAAATTGTGTATAAGAGAAAAGAAGGGGAGGGGAGTATAAGTCATAAAGAAAGATGTCTTTGGCTGTGAGTCATCATGCTAGGAAGCCATCATCAGGGTAATTTATTCCAGTTTTTCAGTTAATATTATTTTAAAAAATATTGTATGTGTGTGTGCCTGAGTATATATGCATGTGCAGGAGCCTGTAGAGGTGAGGTCAGAAGAAGCATTGGATCCCTTGGAACTGAAGTTACAGATGGTTGTGATCTTCCATGTGGTGCTGGGAACTGAACCTGGGTCCTCTGTAGGAGCTGTAAGTGGTTTTAAACACTGAGCAATCTCTCCAGGCTCCCTTACTCCTGCCCCCCTCCCTTTTGAGAGACTCTCTCTCAAAGAGTATCTTTGACTATATAGTCCAAGCTGGCCTTGAACTCAAAAAGAACTGTCTGCTTCTTGCCTCCTGAGTGCTGGTATCAAAGGTGTGTGCCACCATGCAGAGCGGTTGTTAAGTTCTTTTAAAAAATTATTTAAGAATTTATTAACTGGTATTTGCAGTTTATAGTTTATTTACTTTTGAAAAAAATTTTTTTCTTTTTTTCTTTTTTGAGACAAAGTTTCTCTATGTAGCTCTGGCTATTTTGGAACTCACCCTGTAGACCAGGCTTGAACTCACAGAGATCTGCCTGCCCCTGCCTCTTGAGTGCTGGGATTAAAGACATGTGCCACCACGCCCCACTAAAAAAGATGAAATTCTTAAAAATTCGAACTTGAACAGAAATGAAACAACTTTAAAACCTTTAAAGGTGGAGCTGGAGAAATGGCTCAGTGGTTATGAGTGCTTGCTGCTCTTGGAGAGGACCCTGATTCAGTCCAGCACCGACATCAGGTTGCTCACAACTGCCATCACTGCAGTTCCAGGGCATCCAGTGCTCTCTTGGCTCCTTGCCCATGTGGTTTACATAAAACTTATTCAAGCACACACATACACAAAGTAAAAATAATAATCAAGTCTTAAAAAAAAACCTTTAAAGATGTATTAGTAAAAACAGACTGTAAAAAAAGTCACCACCCATATGGTACTCACAGCTGTTTGTAACTCCAGTTCCAGGGGAGTCGATACCCTCTTCTGGTCTTTTCAGACATCAGACACAGACATACATGCAGGCAAAACACCCATAAACATACCAAAAAAGAAGATATCTTTATGTTAAAATAGTAGAGCTCCATATTGTATTGCCACTGAATAGTTCTTGGGTACTGGGTCAGTGGTCAAAAAGCAAGCAGTTAAGATCTTCAGTTTCAGTCTCTTGTTTGCTCTTGTTTCTGGAATTTCCTATTCATCTTGTTGGGTGGCTAAGCCAGATGACGATAGAGATGGTAAGCCAGTATTTACTCTCCTCGGCCTCAGGAGTGGGCAGATTCTCAGCTGATGCACCAGCTGCTTTTATCTCTGTGCTGTTATGGTTCAGAGCTCTTTGGGCATCTGCATGCATAACTGAAGTTGCTGTGGTGATACCTATGTTGAAGTGATTGTTGGCATTAGGTCTCATTTCTTTGATTTCCTTTGTCTTTGTTGCCTTCTTCCATGCTGTCTTTGGTGAAGAGAGCCCCTGTAGAATCATGGTCTATAACCCCATACATACATAGTCTTACTGGTCTGTCTTACTCTCCTGTACCCTAAGTGTCAACAACCTCCCTCACTTTTTTCCTGCCCAGGAGGGTTTTGGAATACTGTGGTTGACACCCATAGGATCTTGTGTGATGAGGTAGGAACCTTTACCTGGGTAGTGCCTGAGTTGTTGGGCTTTCTGATCCCTCCTTCTTTCCCAAAATCTCACTGTTCTGGTAATTGCATGGAAGACCCCCATGAGGTGGATATAATCTATAATGGTTACTTCCTGTCTTGAACTGGAACTCCATAGGGCCTGTAAGGATAATGGAATTTTCCCAAGTTCCTGCCCTGAGAAAATTTCCTCCCAGAGTCCTGGGAAAGACGCTACATGCAGCGTGGGGTATCTGAGGGAAAGGAATCTACGTACACTATGTCCATTAACTTTATTCCTCTAAGGCAAAATTCTATCTATACAGCTTCAGCCCTGTCCTCACATTCAGCTCCTCTCTCTGCCCAGTTTTCCTGTCCTCATAGTTTCAGTAAGCTCCTATGCTTTTGAACTGGTCTTCGTCCTCTGTTCCTTCATTCTCCATCTATCCTTCCTGACTCTTTATCCCTGGCCCTGATAAACTCTACAAGAGCTCTGTTACCCTCTATAGAACCTCTGTCTTCTCCTCCTCTCTCTGGCCACAGGGTTCTGTGTCTCTTCTGGAATTCCACTCTAATCCTTACTGTACCTGGTTATGCAAAAAGCCCTATTATCCTCAGTCAATTGCCTTGGAATGCCACTAGGCTTGAAGGCAAGGGATGGTATGAACTTCATTTGCACAAGAAGCAAAGCTATGCATGTACAGCCTGCTTGTCTCCTAGGCTCATCAGGGGAGTTAGTTACCTAGAAAGAAGTTCAGCAGGCCTGAGAAGCTTAGCTGTTTGCCAAATAGTCTATAGTATTTGGGCACACAAGAATTTCATAGCAGAAGACAGCTGAAATATTAAAAACTGGATAACACCAAAATATTCCATAATAAATGGCTTGCCTCTAGAAAAATACCTTGAAATTTCTAGGTAGAGCTTTAATATCCAGCTGAATCTCTATATTATATTCTTGTGGCCTGCAAGAGGTCTGTAACATCTGCTGCTTCCCCACCCTTTCCTTTAACAATAACAAACTTGAGTCTCTACTTCCAACACTTCTTCAAGGTTCTTTTTGGGATTGTTCTTCTTTATGGCAGTCTGTGGGGCACACACATCATCTTTGGTGTATTATCCCTGTTGATGAAACTATATCCATTTCTTTTCTTTCTTTCTTTCTTTCTTTTTTTTTTTTTTTTTTTTGGTTTTTCGAGACAGGGTTTCTCTGTGTAGTTTTGGTGCCTGTCCTGGACCTCGATCTGTAGACCAGGCTGGCCTCAAACTCACAGAGATCCGCCTGGCTCTGCCTCCCGAGTGCTGGGATTAAAGGCGTGCGCCACCACCGCCCAGCTCTATATCCGTTTCTTAAAGTGAACTGATTTGCCATCCCAGTGCCCTTTTCCCCCTTGTTGCTGCATGCACAGCTGCCTGTGGTGCCCAGGTTGGTGTCTGAGGGTGCAGAGGCAGACGTGGCTGCTGGGTCTCTCTGACTTGCTCTTCAGGGTTGAGGTGATGGTGATTGGGGCAGGCTGTGGCAGCTGTGGCTCCTCTGGGGGCATGGTGATAAAGAGACTGGAGGCCTAGGTGTGGCTGTTCAGGGTTCTCCCTGGACTGCTGTTATTGATCATAATTGTTGGTCAGTCAACAGAGGACATATATCAAATACCACAAGGCTTGAGGGCATTGAGTGACTGTTTTTACAAATGTTTTTACAAAACAAAGGCTATGTTTACAAATGCCTTCTTTGCCTGTTCTGGGACTTTGAGGATGGCACCTTCAGAAGCAAGAAGAGGGACTTCCTGAAGTGGCCCAGGCTTGTCTGAATTCACAGTAAGCAAGATGATTTCCAGAAACTATCCATGGAATTTATAACTATCACAATCCAGTGAGAGAAGAGAAGGCAGCACCAAGGTTGGCTCCTTCCAGTTAGGCTTGTTCAGTGGGCAGGGACTCGGGGGTGGGGGGAGGGCTCAACTGAGCTCCTTCTGTAAATTCACAAAAAGATTACTCTGATATTAAATTGTAGTGAAAACAAAATGGACTAAAAAGCCATGTTATTCGATGTTGGTGGAAACGGGAGGAAAGAATGAGTCCCCTGGAGCAGGAAGGGCACAGCTAACGACAGTTCTGTGGCCTTGACCCAGTCGGCTACTCGTGCTCCATTTTTACTTTCAGTGGCCTTGGGAAGGTCTGAGTCTTTGTTTTCTTCCCTTTGACATTTGCTTGCAGATTTCACCAGCTGTCTACTTGACCATCTCTGCTTTTCTCATTTGTCTTTTTCTTGAGCTTCAGCCTCTGCTTTGTGCATGTCTTGGCATCTCTCTCTTTTCTTTTAAGGTCCAGCTCAGCAAACGGTTTCGTGGTTTGTTGGTATACTGCTTGTTTGAACAGTTCAGGATCATCCTCGACCTCTGTAGGCTTTCCTTCCTTTAACCCCCTGCCTCTTTCTTAACAGTGTGTTCTCTTCTGCCGGAATTACACTCAGGGCTAGCTTCTGTTCCTGATGCAGTAGCCCACTTGTAAGCTTTGTCCACAGCTTCAAAAGCCTTCTGTGCACCACCAGCAGCATCTTGATTTTTGTCAGGATGTACCAATACTATACAGCTGCAGAAACCTCTCTTTCATTTCATTATCTGTCACTTCAAGAGTAACTGGAAAATCTCAGTTGGGGTCACATTAAAGAGAAACCTGGACAGGTCAATCTTTCAGTGTGATTTTTGGATATGAAACTTCTCTTTCTATTTGTGTAGCCTCACTGTAGAAGATCATAAAAGCCTCTCCTGTGCTACCTGCCCAGAGCCCTGCTTTTTTGGAAGCTACCATATTCCTGAAGCTGCCGTTTCCCAAGTCCAGCCCTCACATGACCCTTGATTTCCTTTTTTCATCATTGTTAAACGGATACTTGTTTCAGAGTTGACTAGTTTTAATTTTCAGTTGTGTCCTTTTATAAGTAACTGTGTTGCAACTCTGTGGGTTTAGTCCCGGTTTTGGCACCAAAATGTGAGTTTTGCAACTCTGGGGGAAAGGTATCCTGACTACTTGGGGAGTCAGGTGACACCTTGAGCTGCTAGGACAGCTCTGACAGCTGGAGCTGCAAAGAGACAGCTGAGCCCTGGTGGGCTAGGTATCCAGGATACTTTGAGCTGCTAGGACAACTCTAATGACTGGAGCTGCAATGAGGCAGCTCAGCCTTGGATGGGAAAGTATTTTGACTGTTCAGGAGAGTCAGGCCTGGAGCTGCTAGGACAGCTCAGCCCTGGGAAGGGAACGCATTCTGACTGCTCGGGAGAGTCAGACTTGGAGCTGCTAGGACAGCTCAGCTAGGAATGGTATCCTGACTGTTTGGGAGTCAGGCTATACCTGGTGTGGTACGGGGATGGTCTTCCTACAGGATATAGCAATCCTGCTCCTCTCCAGGAGAGCTGCTGCAGCTGAGCTTTGCTCAACCCCCACTTAAGGGGGCTTCCTAGCAGAGCTCTGCTTCTCTGGCCTAAGATGTTGATTCTTTTGCTTCACTCTGCAAAAGGGGAAACCCCTGCAGAAATATAGCAATCTCCTCCGGCTCCCGAGAATAGTGTTACTTTTTCAGCTCTCCCTTGTTTTGTCCACTGAAGGACCTCTCAGCAAGGATCTTCTCTACACCAGTGAAGAGATTTATTTGGGAAGGAGGAGTCCAGGAGAGTGGCTGCCTTTACCAGGGTGGAGAGAACAACCCACAACTGACCAGGCAGGGTGGTTTATATAGGATCTCTTGGGGGCAGAGTCAACCAGGGATTGGTCAGTTTTGTGGGCTAGGGGCAGAGATGGCCCTGATTTCAGAGCCAAACTGTGTTTCTTTCACTGGCCTTTCTTAGCTTTTTGACACTAATTCTAAGGCCAGGGCATATTTCTTTCACTGACTCTAATTCTAGGGACCAAGAGTGTTTCTTTGGTACTGGTTTCAGAGTCAGGGCATGTTTCCTTGGTTCTGGGTTTGGGATAAAGTGTTCATTTCTCTGGCTCAGGACCCAGACCCAGCCTATGTTTCTTTCCCTGGTTCTGAGCTCCAGGGTCAGGGTGGGTTTCTTTAGCTAGCCCCTTTTCCCTATACTTTTAGTATGGCCTGATCTTACTCAATTACTGTTTCACTGAAATGACCAGTTTTGTTGTTTTTGTTTTAATTTACCCATGAAGGCCTACATGTGAATATTTTGTATAATGTAATAATTTACTGATTTGCATACTTCTGTTGCTAATTTTAGTAAAAACAATCTTTTAAAATTATAATTTGATACATAAAATTCCATATTAAAACTAGGCATGACATACATCTTTCGTTCCAGCACTTGGGAAACAGGCAATCACATCTCTTTTAGTTCAAGGCTGACCTGGTCTACATTGCCAGTTCCAGTCCAGCCAGGGCTACATAGTGAGATCCTGTCTGAAAAAGAAAATTATAAGACCATTTGAGTGCTTGCTGGTCTTCCACAGGATCCTAGTCAGTTTACAGCATCCATATCATATGGCTTACAACCTCCTCAAACTCCAGGGGCTGACACCTTCTTCTGGTTTCTGCTGCACCACAACTTAATGTGCTAATACCTACGTATAGACAAACACACACATACATCTAAAAGTCAAAAATCTTTTGGAGGAAGGTTCTTTTCTGAAAATATAGGAAATTATATTGAAGGTTTTTCTTCACATCTTAAAGTTGTTCCTTTTGCTCTACTGTGATTATAGCAGGAGGAAGCAGAATGGGAAAGCATAAATGGGCTGTTGGTGACGCATGGCTTCAAACCTTTGTGTCTAATCAAAAGAACCGATCTCAAAGGTAACTAGACCCTTTGCTCGCTCTGTTAGGTACGAAGCTTATTTTTCTTTGAAAAGTGTTTATCTTAAAATGGTCTTACCTTCTCTTTGTTTTTACCATTTCTATAATATACATTACAATGTAGATCTCATCGTTTTTGACAAACAGTCATCACAAAGAATGAGGCAGAATTTGAAAATGTTGATGGAAGAAACAACACGTCAGCAGAGCATGATACGGGAGCTCATAGAGAAGAACCAGCAGCTTAAGTAAGACAGTGGCCATGCCCCAGGGTTGTTTGCGTATATCTAAACACAGCTGCCCAGAAGAGGATCCTGAAATTTCATTGTACTTTTTTTTTTTTTTTCAGTTTATTTTACTTCTTACGTGTATGGGTGTTTCCGTCAGCAATGCATATAAGTGTACTGTGTGGGTGCCTGAACCTACAGAATTCAGAAGAGGGCATCAGATCCCCTGGAACTGGAGTTATGAATGATTGTGAACTACCATGTGGGTGTTGGGAATCGAACGTAGGTCCTCTGGAAGAGCAGCTAATGCTCTTAACCGCTGAACCATCTCTCCAGCCCCCTGAAATTTCATTTTTATTAAATGTAAACATAAAAATATTTTTACAAGTAAATGGGTAAAAATTTAGTTGACTTTCAGTAGCACTTAGCATTGATGTGTAATGGTACCCTCTATTTCTTCTATTACTCTCTTATAAGGTAGATGAGATTGGGTGTGTCGGGAGCACAGCTACAAACCTGTTGTTATAAGATAGACGTGTTGAGGCTGGGGTACAGCTCAGTGTTAATTATGCTAATGTTTGATTCTCAGCACCAAAACAAAGTGAAAAAAATTAAGAATGTAGAGACATTTTGGAAAGTAATCTATTATATGGCATGTACAATCTGATTTATTTTAACACTGAGGAAAGGAATTGTGTCTCTTAATTAGAAGTGAACTTCAGCTAGAACAGAATCGAGCGGCACACCAGGAACATCGAGCCAATGACCTGGAGCAGATTATGGACAGCGTGAAATCCAAAATTGGTGAATTAGAAGATGAGTCCCTAAACAGGGTTTGCCAGCAACAAAATAAAATACAAGACCTTCAAAAGGAGCATAAACTGTTACAGGTATTGTATTGACTTATATATTTTCTTATTTGATGGTTATTATTGAAAGTTCTTCATAGTCCCAGGTAATTTCTATGTTGCTTCCATGGTGTATGTCTGTGACAAAGGTCAAGGAAATCCAAATGCTTGAGGTATGTGTAAAGATGGTTAGAGGAAAACAATTTACATTGGCATAGGATAGTAATGTTAATAGGTGAGCTTTTCTACTTAGCACCTCATTTTGAGATTCGTCTATAAGGCTGCATGTTATAGTTTCATGAGTATCCCTAAAAGATGCATGTGTGTGTCTATGTGAGTGTATGCCACATACGTATGGGTGTCTTTGGAGGCCAGAAGAGGATGGTAGGTCCCCTGGAACTGGAGTTATAGGAACTTGTGAGCTGCTGGATGTGGGTGCTGGGAACTGAATTCACATCCTCTGGAAGAGCAGGAAGTGCTCTTAACCACTGAGCCCTTCGGCATCTCATACTGCATTAGTGCATAGCTCATTGTGCCTGCACGGGGATTTTCCTACACTTGTAAACGTCTAGCAGTCTACTTTATAGCAACCATAGTGTCATGTTTAGAGACATAGTGTCCTGTATATGGGTATCAATGTCTGTATAAATCTCATATTACCCTGTAATGAGCTCAGATTTCATTGTAAATGCCTCATAATCTCAATGTACATCCCATAATGAATATTGTAGAAGTCATAGTTATCTACAGATACAGAGAATCCCTAAAACAATGTATACTTTATAATGTCATAATACCTAGCATACAACTCTGTTTCCCTGTATTAAGCATATATTGCCCTATACACAGCTCACAGTGCCTTCATAGCCCATAATGCTCTGTTTGGAGTTTATGGTGTTCTATATAGATCTCACAGTGTACCTGTATGTGGGGCATTTTCTTAATTAGTGATTGATGTAGGAGGCCCAAGCCCATTGTGGGTGAGGCCACCCTTGGGCTCATGATCCTGGGTAAGAAACCAGGCTGAGCCAGTCATGGGGAGCAAGCTAGTAAGCAGAGCCCCTCCATGGCCTCTGCATCAGTTCCTACCTCCAGGTTCCTGCCCTGTTTGGTTTCCTGTTCTGACTCCCTTCAGTGATAGACTATGATGCGGGAATATAAGTCAAATAAACCCTCTCCTCTCCAAGTTGTTTTTGGTCATGGTGTTTCATCACAATAATAGTTACCCTAACCAAGACAATAGAGCTTATTGGAAGCCTGTATAGATCTCATAATTCACCTGATGGAGCTTAGAGTGCCCTGTATAAAGTGCATAGTGCCATGGAGAACCCGCACGCAGTGCACTTCTGTTGAGTATATTGTGTGCCCCAGGTCGAGCTCATATTACGACTGTATGAAGTTCAGAGTACACCTTTTTTAGTGTTCATACTACCATATTTAGAGGTCATAGGCCATGTGGAGAGCTCCTGGAGTTCTCTGTAGAACTCGTATAGTTCCCTTGTATAGAACTCCCAGTTCAGATCTCATCTTGTACATAAAGAATTTTTAGTATTCTTTAGTTTTGGTTTGGTTTGGTTTGGTTTTGGTTTTGGTTTTGGTTTTTTGAGACAGGGTTTCTCTGTGTAGCTTTGGAGCCTGTCCTGGAACTTGCTCTGTAAACCAGACTAGTCTCGAACTCACAGAGATCTGCCTGCTACTGCCTCCTAAGTGCTGGGATTAAAAGGCATGTGTCACCACTACTTGGCAGTATTCTTTTTATAGTCCTCAAAGGTTATTATAGATCTCATAGCACTCTGCATGGAGATCTTGTGCAGATCTCATAGTGCCTTGTGTATTTCTCATAGTGAACTTGTTTAGAGCTCCGTGCCATGATAGTGACGTGTAGAATTCACAGTGTGTCTCCACTGAGTTCATATCACACATGAATAGAACTCATAAAGCATCTGTTTAGACTTCATAATCCCAAGTACATATCTTACAGTGTACACCCACCCACCCCTCCCTCTGTGTGTGTGTGAGTGTATTGAACTCATAGTGTGTCTGTATAACTCATAATGTCCTTTATAAAGCTCATAGTGCACCTCTGTATAGCTCAAGGTGCTCTTGATTAAAGGACATATGATATCTATGAGCTCATAGTGTCCTTTATGGACTCTAGGTGCCCTATACAGAGCTCTTAGTGCCTATTTTATAGAGCTCATAGTGCCCTGAATAGAGCTCACAGTGCACATGATTTAGAGCCCATACTAAAGTAGTCTAGATCATAATGTATACCTTTATATAAGCTTATAATGTTCTGTATAGACTTCACAGTCTCCTCTATATAACTCATAGTGTACTTATATGCAGCACACAGTGCTGACAGAAATCTCATATTGCATGTATGTTTATCTCATAGGACACTTTATAGAGATCAGAATGCCTTTCATAAAATTCATGATGTCTTACATATAGATTACAGTGCCATGGGCACATCTCATGCTGTCCTGCTTAGAACTCATAGTATCCTTTACAGAGCTCATCATGTCTTATATGGAGTCATAATGCTCATGAATATAGATCCTTTTCCACCTGATGAAAGCTCATATTGGAAATTTATTGAATCCGTGATGTCTTATATAGAGATCATAGTTCTCATTATGGATCTCAGTGCCCTATATAGACTTTTAAGTGGCCTGTATAGATACTTTATGTGGTTCTATTACCTTATACTGTATGTAATAAAGCCACATGAGCAGATAATAGTGAATTTTATACAGAGCATCGGTTACCCAGCCTGTGAGCTTCTGGGAATTCTCGTGTCTCTGTTTCCCGTCTTGCTATACGAATGGTGGAAGTATAGATAAGTGCGGCTGCACCTGGCTCTATGCGGGCTTGGGGACTCAAAACGCTGCAGGTCCTCCTGCTTGCTTGGCAAATATTTTACCCATTGAACCCTTTCCTCAGACATACAATGAAAAGTAAAACACTGAAAAAAGAAATTGAAGAATACACTAGATGATAGAAAAACTTTCTGTTCAGTTTATGGATTGGCAGAATTAGAAAGTGGCTATATTACCAAAAGCAATTTCTATATCCCCATCAAAATTCAAATAACATTCTTCACAGAATTGAATAAACAGTTCTAATATGCATATGGTAGCATAAAAGGCCCTTGATAGTGAAAGCAATTCTGATTGCAAAATAATAATGCTGGTGATAGTATTATCCTGGTTTCAAATTATAACTACAAAACTGTAGTAACAAAAACAGTTTGGTACTGTCACAAAAATATGTATATCAGTGAAATAGAATAGATAGCCCAGAAATAGACTTATACCCAATTGAATTTTGGGCAAAGGTGCCAATTACATACATTGGAGAAAGAGACAGCGTCTTCAACATAGAACAGAGAAACATGATATCCATATGTAGAAGAATGAAACTAGATCCTTATCTCTTGTCCCATACAAAAGTCAATTCAAAATGAATCAAAGACTTTAATAATCTAAATTGAAACTGTTAGAAAAAGAAACTTCTTAAAAGTATAGACATAGGCAGGAACTTTCTGAAAAGGACTCCAATAGCTCAGGAAATAAGAGCAAGAATCGACAAGGATTGCATAAATTTTCAAAGCTTCTGCACAGGAAAGGGACCAACTAACAGGGTGAAGAGACAACCAATAGAAGGGGAGGAAACTATACCAGCTGTGAATTACTGTCTAGAATATATAAGGACTCAGGAAGGAATGGTGTCACATGTCTTTAATCCCAACATTCAGGAGGCAGAGGGAGGAGTTCTCTGAGTTCCAGGCTAGCTAAGGCTACATAGTGAGATCCTGTCTCAAAAAAGCACAACAAAAAACCAAACCCAAGCAGTCTCAATAAGTTGATAAATAGGCTAATTAATGAACAGACTGTTCTCTAAAGATTGAAGTACCAGTGACCTGTAAATAGACAAATAATGGTCAACACCCTTAGCAACCATGGAAATGCAAATTAAAACTACATTGAGATTCTATCTCACCCTAGTGATGATAATACTATCATTAAGACAAGTAACAACAAATGATAATAAGAATTTTGGAAAAAAGAAAACCCTTACTGAAGGGAGTATAAATTAGTCCAGCCACTATAGAAATCAGTGTGGAGGTTTCCTCAAAAACCTAAAAATAGAACTACCTTATGACCCAGTTTTACTCTTCCTGGGTATATATTCCGAAGACTAGATTCATGATCACAGAGACACTTGCACATCCATGCTTACTGCAGTAGTACTCATAGTCAAGCTATGGAATCAGTCAAAGTGTCCAAGAAATGAGTGAACCAAAAGTGTGTGTGTGTGTGTGTGTGCATGCGCATGCATCTTGAAAATTGAAGCCAGACTAGGGGAATAAAGAACAGTGGGGAAGAGGAAAAATAAAGATACAGAGATGAGCATGGTCAAAATACATGGTATACAAAGATGTTCTTGTGAATCTCATCACTGTAATGAATATATGCCAAGAAAAATATCAACTTCAATGATTACTTCTAGATTTTGAATAACTTACATATTGAGGGGAGACTGGCATCCTCATCACTTAGCTGTAGAAGTCATGCCTAGTTTCATGGAAGGCCAAGGCAGAGGATGAATTACTACATATTTCATGTTCACTAGGAGATGAGGTGTTACCAGTAACTAAGACTATTTCCTCTTTGAGGGTTGTTAAGTATCAATGAGTTTGACATTTTGAACAGATGACCATGTGCTTAGCTATGAGTGTTAGGTTTTGAAAGTGATGTCCTTTTTTTTTTTTTTTTTTTTTTTTTTTAATAAATCTAAGGCCACATACTGGTTATAGACCTATTCTGAGTTTATAGTCTCTCCCATTACCTGGATGTCCAAACTGAATACATCATTTGTAATCCAAAAATCATTAAAAAAATTCTTAATTTTCATTTGTGATTCTCTCTCTCTGTCTATCTCTCTCTGGTTTTTTGAGACAGGGTTTCTCTGTGTAATAGTCCTGGCTGTTCTGGAACTCACTCTGTAGACCAGGCTGTCCTTGAACTCACAGATATCCGCCTGCTTCTGCCTCCTGAGTGCTGGGATTAAAGGCGTGCACCACCACCGTCCAGCTGCTTTATGGTTCTTTTAAAATATTTATAATATATAATTCTATTCTTGATTATTATTTTTATCTCAACTTAAATATAAAGTAGGCATGGTAGTCCACCGCTGTAACTCCAACAATTAGGTGGCTGATAAAATAGGATTGCAAACTGGAAGCCAGCCTGGGCTATGTAGAAACCTGGTCTCATAAAACCATTGAAATAGAAAATCACATTACTTTATAGAGATTCTTAAAAATCTTTATTTATTATGAAATCTTGAATGTATGTAGTTGTCATAGTTTCCTCATTTTATAGGTTTTTCACATTTGTGACATATTAATATTCCTTGCATCAGTTTTTAAACAGTCTTGATGAGATTATTGAATGAAACAACTCAGTGGAGATGGTGACATGGATAATAATAGAACAGTATGTCCTACATGTATAAATATAATTATGAATTTACAATTTGCTTACAGATGAAATGCCAGCACTATAAGAAAAAACGAATGGAGCAAGAAGAGACCATTGCTTCTTTGCAGAAGGATATCTACAGATTAACCAAAGAGGAAGAAGAGCGTGTTGTCACTCAAAACAGAGTGTTTGCCTATCTCTGCAAGAGAGTTCCTCACACAGTCTTGGATAAACAGTAATGCCCAGTACATAGGATGATAATAGAACTAGGTTGATTATTTTTCAGCTGATTTTATCTTGACAGTGCTTATATCTTTTGCTAGAGAAGTCTCATTTTCTTTTGATTTTTTTCCAGTTCTTTGTGTGTGTGTGTGTGTGTGTGTGTGTGTGTGTGTGTGTGTGTGTAAATGTAATTTTTTCTTAGAGTATTTTGAGGAATTTATTTATTTATTTATTTGTTTTTTTTTTTTTTTCAAGACAGGGTTTCTCTGTGTAATAGTTCTGGTTATCCTGGAACTCACTGTGTAAAACAGGCTGGCCTAGAACTCACAGAGCTCTGCCTACCTCTGCCTCCCATGTGCTGGGATTAAAGGCGTGCACCACCACTGCCCAGCTAAACTTAAATTTTTTTCATTTTAAAGACTTTATTATTTTAATTATGTGTGTATAGGTGTGAGGGGTTGGGGGGAGTATGTGCACATGAATGCAAGTGCCCACAGAGGTCAGAGATGTGAGATCCCCCTGGAGCTGGGGTTACAGGCAGTTGTAAGCCACCTGATGTAGGTGCTGGGAATTGAACTCAGGTACTCAGGAAGAACAGTATGTATTCTTAACCACTGAGCCATTTCTCTAGCCCTAAACTTCAAATTTTATTTTATTGTATGGGCGTTGTGCCTGCACATATGTATGTGTACCACATATGTGCCTGGTGCTGATAGGGTGCCATACCTGCAGTGGCCAGAAGAGGGTGTCAGACACCCCTGGAGCTGAAGTTACAGACAGCTGTGAGCCATCATGTAGGTGCTGAGAATCAAATCTGTGTCCTCCGAAAGAGCAACCAGTGCTCTTAACCACTGAACCATCTTTCCAGCTCCTTAGTGGATGAATTTAGATATTTTAAAACTATTAACCATGGCCGGGCGGTGGTGGCACACGCCTTTAATCCCAGCACTTGGAAGGCAGAGCCAGGCGGATCTCTGTGAGTTCAAGGCCAGCCTGGGCTACCAAGTGAGTTCCAGGAAAGGCGCAAAGCTACACAGAGAAACCCTGTCTCGAAAAACCAAATATATATATATATATATAAACCATGAATGGGTATGGTGGCATATGCCTTTAATCTCAACACTTGAGAGGCAGAGGCAGGTAGATCTTGGAGTTCTAGGCTAGCCAGAGCCTTATAGTGAGACCCTCTCTCAAAAAACAAAACCCAAATAAAAAAAAGTATCGGTTTTATATATGTGTGTGTGTGTGGTGTGTGTGTGTGTGTGTGTGTGTGTGTGTGTGTGTGTGAGAGAGAGAGAGAGAGAGAGAGAGAGAGAGAGAGAGAGAGAGAGAGAGAGAGAAGGAGATGGGAAGGGGGAGAGAAAGAGTGCGAGAGCACCTGAGTATATGTATGTGCACCATATGTATGCAGGAGACTTAAGAGATCAGAAGAAGGTGTTGGGTCCCCTGGAACTAGAATTCCAGGCAGTTGTGAGCTGCCATGTGGGTGCTGGGAATCAAACCCAGGTCCTGTGTAAGAGCAACCAGAACCCTTAACCACTGAGCCTTGGGCAAATATTCTGTGGCAATTGCCAGAGGTAGGATTATTGGATTAGGAAGAATATGTATTTAAAAAATTGAGACATGTTTAAAAATATATTAATATAAATTAATATATATGGCTTAGTGTAATACTTGTTTCTGGCAAGAATGAAAAATTTTTAAGTTTGCCAGACAATCTGTACTTACTTTTTTTTTTTTTTTTGGTTTTTTCGAGACAGGGTTTCTCTGTGTAGCTTTGCGCCTTTCCTGGAACTCGCTTGGGGGACCAGGCTGGCCTCGAACTCACAGAGATCCGCCTGGCTCTGCCTCCCGAGTGCTGGGATTAAAGGCGTGGTGGCGCACGCCTTTAATCCCAGCACTCGGGA
>CABHPP010142465.1:0-40214 GCA_902168425.1 Peromyscus attwateri | reverse complement strand
AACTCACAGAGATCCGCCTGACTCTGCCTCCTGAGTGCTAGGATTAAAGGCGTGCGTCACCACCGCCCAGCGCAAATATTCATTTGCATTTACTGAATGATGCTTTGATATAAGCCTGGGAAAACAATGGAATAGTCTAGGACGTATCTGAACTGACTCAGTATCTCAAGCTAACTGAAAATAGTTGGAAATGTTGGTAATATGGCAACAAAATGAAACTCAGAGTATTTGGGCTGGAGAGATGGCTCAGAGGTTTAGAGCACTGACTGTTCTTCCAGAGGTCCTGAGTTCAATTCCTAGCAACCACATGGTGGCTCACAACCATCTTTAATGAGATCTGGTGCCCTCTTCTGGCTTGGAGGAATACATGCAAGCAGAACACTGTAAACATAATAAATATACAACATAATAAATAAATATAAAAAAATAAGACCAAAAAAAAGAATTTTTTTATTCATTTTACATTCCAACCACAGATCCCCTTCTATTCTTTCCTTCTGCTCCCCCAGCCTTTCCTCCCCAACCCACCTCCCCATTCCCTCCGAAAAGGTAAGGCTTCCCATAGGGCATCAGCAAAGCCTGGTACATTCAGTTGAAGCGAGTCCAAGCCCCTCTACCTGCATCAAGCAGAGAAGCTAGCTAACAAAGAGGACCCTAAGAGGGATGCATGGATTGCCCTAGGAAGGGGAAATAGATGAGATCTCCATGAGTAAAATGGGGGTGAGGGGGAGCAATAGAGGGCAGGAGATGGGGGGTAAGAACATAAGGGAACAGAATGGTCAAGCTGGGACAACAATGAATGAGATAGGTTGATAGAGGGAGATATCATGGAGGATCAGGTGCATGAGCTGGCTTTTGTACCCAATTTTTAATTGGCGTATTTGGGTTTTTATGTCTACTTTCTTGAGTAGTTAATAATAATAAGTTATTAACTTATTTTGGAAACCAGTTCTCTGTCAGATGTGGGGTTGGTGAATATCTTTTCCCTCTGTAGGCTGCCATTTTTTTTTATCATATTGAAGAGATCCTTTGCCTTACAGAACTTTTTAATTTCTTGAGGTCCCATTTCTTAATTGTCGATCTTAGTACCTGCACTATTGGTGTTCTATTCAGGAAGGTTTTTTTTTGTTGTTGTTGTTTTTTGTTGTTTTTTTTAACCTGTGCCAAATGCTTTCAAGGCTATTCTCCAATTTCTCTTCTGTCAGGCTAAGAGTATCTGGATTTTTGTTGAGGTCTTTGATCCACATAGATTTGAGTTTTTTTCAGGGTGACAGATATGGATCTATTTGCATTCTTCTACATGCCAGCATCCAGTTATGCCAGCACCATTTGTTGAAGATGTTTTCTTTTATCTACTGCATAATTTTATCTTCTTCGTCAAAAAAATCAGGTGTCTATAGGTGTGTGGATTTACATCTGGATCTTTGATTCGATTCTATTGATCCACCTGTCTGTTTTTATGCCAATACCATGTTTTTTTTTAATTACTATTTCTCTATAATAGAACTTGAAATCAGAGATGGTGATACCTCTGGAAGTTCTTTTATTGTACAGGATTGTTTTCGCTGTCCCTGCTTATTGTTTTGTTTTGTTTTTCCATATGAAATTGAGTATTGTTCCTTGAAGGTCTGTAAAGAATTGTGTTGTGAAGTCTCCATATTCACTACCACATGAATCAGATTACGAATAAAAGTAAGTTCTTTTTTGGATGATGTGCTCCAATTTTGGTTTGGAATATATAAGATTATATGCATAGAGCAATAGACTGAATTATTCTACCATAATATTCTATTAATTTGAGATTCTATCATACATCTGATTGAGGTTTGCTGGAATTAAAATTTAGTTTTGGTAATAATTTTATATATAAATATATTTGTTAGTTTTAGGGCTTTTTATAATATATATATATATATATAATGTTATATTATATTCATCCTTCATCCCCCTACTCATCCCAGACGCACTCCCACTTCCTTACTCACCCATAGCTATAATATTTTAACCTATCAATTCTGTTTTGCGGTGCCCATATATTCTTGACTGTGTGGCCTTCCCCTGGAGTGTGGTTGGCTTATCAGGTGTTATACTATTAAAGGAAACATATTCTCCACTTCCAATAGATCTTTGGCTGTGAGGTAGACTTCATGCCTACTTCCCCTCTCTATTCTTTGATTTTGTCTGGCTTGACTTTGGACAAGTTTTATACATTCTGTTGCAACTTCTGTGAGTTCATACATTATAACTTCCCTGCTGTGTCTAAAAGACACTATTTCCTTATAGTCATCTACTGCCTCTGACTCTTACAATCTTTCTTACCTACCTTCTGCAATGATATATGAGCCTTGAAAGCAAAGGGTATGATATAGATGTTCCATTTAGGACTGGACATTCCAGAATCACTTATTTTCTATACCGTGGTCAGTTGTGGGTCTGTGTGTTTAAATACAACCTCCTGAATAGAGATGCTTCTTTGATAAGGATTTAGAGATATTCTAATCTATGGGTATGGAGAGAGGTAATCAGCAGTCATATCTGTATCTATATATCTATATCTATATGTATGTGTGTGAATAAATTTTCAAAAGCCCTATTAGTAATGATATTAATGTTTCTTGAATGTCTACTACACATTATTTATCATTTTGATATTTTTTAACCTTATACAATTTTTATGTATGGGTATTTTGTTTGCATATATCTCTGTGCACCATATATATGCTGTATACAATGAGGCCATTTGAGTGTTGGAACACTTGGAACTAGAGTTACAAATAGTTACCAGACACTGTGAGGGTACTGAGACCCACACATGGGTCTGCTGAAAGATCTACAAGTATTTTTAACTCTTGATTATCTCTCCAGCTCCTTGATATATGTTTTAACTCACCTGATATCCCTTTATCTTTACAACACTTCTAAAACTAGCTTTATTATTCAACTACTTCATGGAAGAGGGACTTTGCTATTATTATACCCTTTAGTGTTCATGTGTGGAAGAATTGGTACACAGCTGGTATTACTCTTTTTGGAGGTGGTAATCACTTTACAAGGAAGTAGGTCACTGGGAGCATGTTCTTGGAAATTGAATTTTGCCCTTAGTTCTTTTCTCTTTCTCTCTGTTTCCTAGGCACCACAGGTAACTAATATTCCTACTTTATACTCTTCTACTATAATATTCTGTTTTCACTACAGGATCAGAAACAATGGAAGCAACCAACCACAGGTTGAAACCTCTGAAACTCAGAACCATAAACTTTTTTAAAAAATTTGAATTGTTCTTCTCACGTATTTGTCACAGCAGTGCAAATTTGGACTAACACAACTATGAAATTCAGAGATAGTTGGTAACTTGACTTGGTCACACAGCTCTCATGTTACAAAGGTAAGAACCAAATATAGGTTTAAGCAATTCTGAACCCTAAACTTTCCACTATGTCAAAATTTACCAATCAGATGAAAAGAGAAATGTATCCATGTCAAAGACATGTAAGTTTCATAGTCGTATTTGAAATTAGTCAACCTTCTCAAAAGTTAGAGAAGTATACTGCAGAGAAGGAATGTTGACAAACCAAAATTCATAATTCAGTGTTGGGAAGAATTAGTTATGGGACTAAGGATTATATACTTTTTTTTAAGTCAGTGCCCTCTCATTCACAAGTGCAATGATAGTGATATCTGCTTTGAAGGTTATTGAGAAAATTAAATGAGATAACATATATAAATTGCCTAGCAGTTCCTGGCACCTAGTATGCACCCAATACATTGTCTAAGTGGTATTGATTATTATTGTGCATGGAGCCACAGTGGCCTACAGAGACCTTTCAAGTAGTGTCTGGAGTGGTTTCAATATTCAGGTCAAACAGAATTGTGGGTTTTAAAAGTGTCATCTTGACCACTTTAAAAAAGCAATAAAAACATTTTCAAACAAGCACCAGTAAATAATAGCTCTTTACCCAAGCAACAGTGCAATATCCATTTTATTTTTTCTTTTCTTGAAATGCATGGTGCTAGAAGTAGAAGCCGTGAAATAAAGGGTGGCTTTTAACTCAGAGTGTTTTTTGGCATAAAGTCTGAAATGTTTTAGAAAGAGACAGATAGATTCCTTCAAGCAAAGGAACATTTCATTTTATTTCTTAAGTTTTGAACAGTTTTTTGTTTGTTTATTTGTTTTTGATGGGTTTGGTTTATTTTGGTTTTGGTTTTGCTGTTTTTGCTTTTTGTTTGTTTGCTTGGTGTAAACAAACTTCATAATCATCAAATGAAAAAGAAAAAATGTTTTTCCTTCTAAAAGTTCATGTCATTTAGCCTGTTGGCTTCAAGCACACTTGCATGAGAACCATGTTGAACAGATGGCCATTGATTCTGCAAGTGCCTGGCAACCTTCTCTGTCAGCAAGTACTTTCTTACGATGGAGGGGTATAGAAGAGCAACCTCACATCATCCATAGATTATTTGATGCCAGATTTATTTTAGAGTTTTCTAAGGGAACATTATTAAGGTGTGTTTAATTAAAGCCTTTCACTTTCACTGTCACAAAAATGTGATTAATAACTTTAAAAGATTTCTTCATACTGAATGCCTGCCCTTGCCAATTTTAAATCATGCATACCATACTATTTTTATCTAATTCTATGTAACAGTCTAGAAACTTAATCACTTTTTTCATTACCCCTCCCTGGTAGGTCGTCTCATAACTTCGTGCATTGAGGTGGAAAGAACTATGTCCCTAACCTCAGTTTAATAAACACTTTCAGGACATATGCATGGAGAATCAATAATTAAATGCTGCCTCTGGTAAAAAGAAATAGCACTACTAACACACCTCAGGGAGAGAACACAGGTTCAAAAGATTATTTTTCTCAGGAGAAGAGATAGATGATCTGTAAGTTCAGTAAGTAATTTTTCCAGGGCCAGGTATTTATAAGCTGCACCATTAGGATCTGAGAGACAATGATAGAGAAGGGACAAAAGGCACAGTAAATTGAATAGAACACGGGTCACTTCAACACATAAATCTTGACTCTTCACTCCATAGAATCACTGAAGTTCATTTTCTTACTAATTTGCCCTCTCATTATCTTTTGTTACTCATTTGCTCATGTTTAAAATAATTAAAGGTGATACTTGTAACCACCTGGCCAATTGTTGATGCTTAAAGTCATGGAGTTGGAAAAGCTCTCTGCTTTACTGTACATGACTCCATTAATATAAAGAATAAATGGGCAAACCTAATGATAATGTTAGAAGACAGGATAGTGACTAATCTCAAACTGACAATAAGAAGCAGGCATGGCAGGCACTTCCAGAATATTGGAAAATTTTAGTTCCTTGATATGGCTTCAGGCTACTTATATATGTTCAGTATATGAAAATGATCATATCGTATGCTAATGTCAAGGATAACTATATTGAACATTGGTAACTTTTCTTTTCAAAAGGTTGGTATGAGGGCTTTTCCTATTATATATTTTATTCAAATTCCTTATTTTTCTCCATGAACCATTTCTATAATAACCAAGTAAATGTTGAGACACATACAACACTGTAATAGGTTTCTTACATGTTTTCTTAGGATAAAAAATGGCTGAGGTGGCTTTTTAAAAAAAATAACAGATAATAGTCTTCTACAATTTTCTTTGCTCATCCAGTTTTCAAATACTTATTGAGAACTTTTATATATGGTGGTCACTGTATTAGGCACTGGGAATACAAATGGTCAATGACATGAATGTTGTCCTTAACCTCTGAGAGTATGACCTCATTAGCCTATGATATAAGCATTATACTACCCACACTTTTCAAACAATTTAAAAATCTTTGTAATATACTGTTGTGCCTTCACCCTCAGCAGCAGTGTAGATTCCTCAGTTCTGAAGATAGCTTAGTTAGAAAATCTTGCTCACAGATCCTTATTTGCACTATTTGGATAGGTTAACAACATCAGGCAATCTGGCAATATCTCAAACAGTTGTGCCTCATAGTAAAGACAATTCATGTTGTTGATTTCAATTCAAACATAATTTTTTCATAAGGATCAAGTTCATTTAAAAGTAATTTCTAAGGAACAAAATCCTACTTACTTCTATATGAACATTTCTGAAGCTTTTGCCACAGTCTGGGATGATACCCAAGTATGCTTGAGCTAAACACATTTCTTACAAGTCTTGAGTGGAGCAATCTGTTCTTTTGCTTTTCTTTCCTTCCTTTTTTGATAAATCCTTATAGGTTCAGGAGTCTCTTATTTATAAAAAGTTACTTGGGTAAAAGAAAGGAGAGTCTACATAAAAACAGAAACCAGTGTAACAGAAAGGATATTGAGTTTGTTTTGGGTTATAGGCTATATTTCAATTTAACTTTCAGGTAACAGTGTTTGAACCTATGACCTGACAGAGCAACACAGTTGACTGAATCAGGGATGATGTTGTAAACCAAAAAACCATAATGAATTGGGATGAGCCAATTATATGCCCACAGTAATATGAAGCTAGAGATCTGGAGAAATATTTGAGTACTAAGTCTGAAGGTTCATTTAGAATTAGGACTTGGAAATCCATATTGAGCAATGCTGAGGTAACAAAGAGCAATTCAAAGTGAAGCAGGGATAGAAGAGGAGAAAATGAGAGGAATACAGAGCAGATGTGCAGAGAAGCCGTGATAGAGCAGCAGACAGAAAAATCTATGTCTTCCCAGAGACTTGGAAAAAGCCACCTTACTTCCTGCCATGACAGTTATAGCCTGCATTTGCATCTTGTGAGGAGTCTCTATATTCTTTTAATAACCTTCTAATTTACTACCTTAAGTGAATTTTCATTTATTATAGCCAAATGAACTGACTAGAGGGTGGGAAGACTCTGATCACGTAAGAAAATGCAACTGTGAAGATGACAATAGAGAAAGAAGAAGAGATAGAAGCATGAGCAATTACGGGTGAGGAAAAGAGAGTATTTTAAATATACTACAAATAAAGAAGATGAAGAAGCAAAGGAAATATTCTGAGGAATCTCAGACAATTCGATAGAGAACCCTAGTCATACTATTAAATGTATGAACAGATATATCTTTACACATATTTCTCAGAATTACCTCATGATTACTTGTGATGGTATCTCTGCCTACGCACAATAAATTACTGAAAAAGATAGTAGATCACGGGAGAAAGGAAATATGCACTGAGTACAATTAAATTAAATTCCTAGCTTGTGATACTAATTTCTTTCTCTCCACTCTGAGTGAAATTTGCATTATATACAAAACAGGAGTAACCTTTACTTTCATGATTCATTTCGAGATCTTTGAGGAAAAAACAAAAAGACTAGAATGGTTGAACTAGTCCTCTTACAAATAGTAGTAGCTCATCAAAAATTAGTTTTTTTTTCCAGTCAGCATAGGAGTCACAGCATGAAATCGAACTTTCAAATTCTTTAAAATTCTATTTATTTTATGCATATCTAATGTCAGTTGACATGATAGAAATGAATAGGTTTTTAACTCTTTCCAATTCTGTTTTTGTAAGGTAAGGTGATTTCTATTTAAATTAAAATTTTTTTACAAAATAACTAATATCACAATTTTGAAATGTAAAATAAAATATAAGCCATAGTCAGTGAGTGATCAGACACTGAGGAGATATTAGCACCACAGTGAATTTAGATCTTGTCCATATCCCTAAGAATTCACAAAAGTGAATTCACATAGAGTGCTGAGAAATGACATGAAGAAGAGCCCAATCAGGTGACACATTGAGCAACAATACTTCCTAAACCAGAAAACTCCATTTTCTAAATTATTTTAGATATTGAAATCTCATGCAATATTTAAAAAAAATATGACTATATCAGTTTATCCAACACTCCAGAACTCAGTATGACAGCTAAAATTAGAACTACCATATGATCTAGCTATGCTACTACTGGCCAGACACCCCAAGGACTCAACATCTTACCACAGAGGTGTTTAACATCTACGCTCATTGATGCTCAATTCATAATAGATAGGAAATTAAACAAGCCCATCAAGTGAGGAACTGATAAGGAAATGTAATATATATATATATATATATATATATATAAATACAAACACACATGTATAATTTCATTTAGCTATAAAGAAAAATAAAATTAGGGAATTTTCAGAGAAATGAATGGAACTTGAAAAATATTATAATGAGTGTGATGACCTTGATCAAGAAAGGAAAACACTGTTCATGTGATGAAGAGATAAAGAAGAAAGGCGAGAATAAGTGAGTTATTTAACAGCCCTGTTCAGCTACAACACTAACCTCTCTTCTCCATCTCAACATCTTAATCATCTTAAGTAAGTCAATACATAGACCACAAATGCGCAACATTCTCCCAACAACTAAGAGAATACTATAGGACCACAGAAGCTTCTATACCTGAGAAATAGTGTTGACTATCTGTGGGAAAAAGGACTTCACCTGTCTCATCTTTATTATTTATACAACTTAGCACAGGGGTTGGTATATAGTAGATGCATGTAACTACTTAATGAGTAAATGAATGATTGAAATGATGGCATGGATGAGTCTTTCTCCTTGTTTATTTTCCATTTCTCTCTATCAATTTAATTTCCATCTCCCACAGAAAAAAGCACCGTCTGCTTTCTTCTTATGACAGCAAGCATTTTACTGTAGCCCTCCAAAAGTGGCTTTGTTTTGGAACTCACAGTGGTGGGACTGGCTTATATTAAACTAGACAAGTTTAGGCTTCTCAAATACCCTCAGTTCGCACTTTTACAAGTTTGGTGATTGAGATATAGCTACAAATCTCAGAAATCAGAAAGGTTGTTATTAAAAATCTCACAAATATTTCAAATGCATATTAGTTATTCTCTGTTTAAAAGACTGCCTACAATTAAAATAGCACCTGAAAAATGCAACTTGAGCTTAAGCTCCATTATTGCTATAGATACTTAATTTGCAAAGTTTGCAAAATGTAACCCTATATTTACTTAGTAAAGCTACATTATGTGCAACATTAATATTAATAAAACAAGTATTCTCATTTATCTTTATTAACAAGACTGCCACTTCATAAATTTTCAACTAGCACCCAATGACTTTTTATATTTGAATGCAAAAATGATAAATTAAAATTCTTCATCCACTTCACTTCAACTTAGGGAAATCAAGCAGAAAATATAATAAGAAAAAGTATCCTCTTGGAACTTTAAATAGGTTTGACTCACATTGGGTTCATTAGCATAGGGCACTGTTAATATTACAATTTGTTTTCTAACTTTTTTAATCATGAAAATCATATTAATTCAGAAAATGATTATAGTTAAATAAAATATTGTGACCTTATATAGAGAACTTGTATATCTGGAGTATTAGCTTTTAATTGATATTAAGTAGCCACAACATTTTACTTATATGCAAATTATGTACAAACACAAAGTTAGTCCAATTCATAAGTAGAAGGCATTAGAAAATGTGTCTGCACAAAGAAGATATTTCTATTATATCTGCTTCTCCTGAATTAGAATGTTCTATTCTGACCGACAACTGAACAGAGGTCTTCTCATGTATGGGCTTGGGGTTTTTCTTAGATGGACTGTGTAGCTTTTGTTGTATGTAACAATTATAGAAATAAGAGGCCGTGAATTTGAGAGAGAACGAAGAGACTATATGGTAGACTTGGGAAGGAGGAAAGGGAAGGGGAAAATGATATGACTTTATTATAATCTAATTATATTATGGTCTCAAAAATAAAATATAATTTAAAAAAAGGAAGTTCCATCCTGGAGGAAGGAGAGAGAAGACAAAGACTGAGGAAGCTCACAAATTTACAAGATCACTAACCCTTCACGCTTATAAAAGTAATAAACAATTGCTCGGTGATACTGAGAGGAGGAAGTGGACCCCAAAGTCCCACCCCTAACCCAGAAGCTATTTCCAACTGATACAAGCTGGAAAATGGAAATTTTTTCCAATGGAGTGTCACTGGACTTATTATTCATACTTCAGGGCAGATGCCTGCCCAGGACTAGTTGGACAGCACAAGAAGGACTGCATTTTTTGTAGGTTTTTTGTTTTGGCATTTTTTTTGTTTTATTGTGCTTTGTTTGTTGTTTGTTTGTTGAGTTGGTTGGTTTGGTGTAGCTAGAGTTTTTCTGGTCCTGCTTGGCCCACGGTCAGGACAAATGTCTCTCACCTGCCAATCCCGCAGCTGCTCAGACCCAACCAAGTAAACACACAGAGACTTATATTACTTATAAACTGTATGACCATGGCAGGCTTCTATCTAACTGTTCTTATATCTTAAATTAACCCATTTCTATAAATCTATACCTTGCCACGTGGCTTGTGGCTTACCGGTATCTTAACATCTTCTTATGGTGGCGGCTGGCAGTGTCTCTCTGCCTCAGCCTTCCACTTCCCAGAATTCTCTTCTCTCCTTGTCCTGCCTATACTTCCTGGCTACTGGACAATCAGTGTTTTATTTAATAACCAATCAGAGCAACACATTTAACATACAGAACATCCCACAGCAGTTTGGTTTTCATTTTGAGGGTTTTTTTTTTTTTTAAGTAAGAGAGATATAAAAGCAAAGTTAGGTGAGTAGAAAGGTATGAAAGATTTGGGAAAAGTTGGGGAGAGAGAATAAATAAAATCTATTGGAAATTTTTAATAAAATATTAATAATAAAAAAGGAGTGGTTGGGGAGAAGTTGCCCTTCCCATGAAGTAGCTGCCTGCAAACTGTACAGGGAACTCCAATGATAGTGTTTCCCTGAATTGTTACCAATTCTAGAGTAGGATAGTTTTGAAATATGGCTTTAGAAATACATAGACTCCTGTGAATAAAACTTTACTCACACTCCCATAGGAAATCCTCCTCCAGAAGTAAACTCAAGTTAGACTTGAGCAGCATTGTTTCTTTGTTCTGTCTTAAGACAATGAATGCTTGTTTATGTCTCCCCCAAAATAGGCACATAATTGCTTTCCAATATGTTCATCCTTTCTGAGATTTGTGTTCCTTATAACATTTGTTTTGATTGAAATGATCTCATAGAAGACTCCTGTTAGTAAGTCAACATGTTATCTCACATGACTTTGCCATATTGAGGTAATGTTTCATATTTAATGGAAAAAATATAACTTTGACACATGGTGTTGAGAAAACTGAGTGTCCACATGCAAAAGAGTGAAATTAATTTTTTTAACTATCTCCTCATACAAAAACAAACTCAAGGTGGAGAAAACACTTCAATGTGAAATCTGAAATGCTAAAACTTCTAGAAAATATAAGCACTATCCTACTAGAAAAAAAATATAGGAAATGACTTTCTGAATAGGATGACTTTGATTGCCCAAAATTAAGTTCAACAAATGACAAGTGGGACCCTCAGAGTTGGAAAAAATCTTTGCCAGCTATACAGCTGACAAAAGATTAAATCCAAGATACATAAGCACTAAAAATCTAAAATGTCACAAAAATAAATAGTCCTGTTCAAAATGGTCCTGAGAGACCTGAACAGACAGTACTCAAGAGAAGATAAGAAAATGGCTAAGAAATACGATCTCAAAGAATGTTCAGCATCCCCAGCAATCAAGGAAATGCAAATCAATATAACTTTGTGATTTTTTCTTACCACAGTCATAATGGCAAATACCAAGAAAACAATTGACAGTAAATGCTGGAGGGGAGGTGGGAAAAAGAGAGAAGGAAGCCCTCGTTCAATGTTGGAGGATTGCAAACTGGTCCAGCCACTACAGAAATCAGTATGGAGAACTTTCAAAAAGACAAAAGTAAATCTACCATATGATAAAAAATATAAATCTACCAGTTATTCCACACCTTAGCATATGCCCAAAGAACTCAACATCCTACTCCACAGATACTTGCTCTGCCATGTTAACAGCTGACCTAGTCAAAATAGCTAGGAAATGGAAACAACCTAAATATCCTTTGATGAATGAATAATGAAAATGTGATACATATGTACAAGGGAATACTATATAGTTGTAATGAAAAAAATGAAATTTACAAGTAGATAGTTGGATCATATTAAGTAGGATAACCCACACCCAGAAAGGCAATCACCACATGTTCTCTCTCGTCTGTGGTTCCTACATCCAAATCTTCAGATGTAAATATATAATATGAAGTAACTACAAAAACCAGGAATGTATAAAGGACAAGGGGTGGCAGGCTTGAGAGGGAACTAGCAGGATACAGGTAATATGAAGGAGGAAATAGGAAAAATAGAGAGGGGGACAATAATTGGAGAAGAGGAATGAAGGTCAATACAGAAGTAGAGAAAAGGGACAAATAACACCAAGGTTATTTAACGAAGCTTAAGGGAATCATATTATTTTATATCTAGCTAAAATTATATATAATAAATATAATAGTATATGTATTATGTATGTATATATGTACATATGCATGCATACTACTTGGGCTGAAAGTACTCACAATAGCACTAGAATACTTAACAAAAACCCCAGTACCAAGTATGAGAAATTTCCTTTCAAGTTGTTTGTCAGGATAGTCCAAGTGACTGCCAAAACATAGGTTATTACTGTTGTTGTTTGTTGCATCTCAGTAGTTGAAAATACTTGGTTATCATCATCATCATCATCATCATCATCATCATCATCAATATTATTAGCCTGGAAGCCTTTTTTGCTTAGTCTTGCTCCTAGGGTACCAAAAGGTACTTGTCATAGCACAAGCTGCCGAGATGGGGAAGCAATATATAACCTGATCCAGCTGTGAGGCCTATGAACTACAACAAAACTCAGCATGGCAAGATATCCCTAAAGGTACAATAGTGGAACTCATATCTTCATGAATACCAATAGATATTTAGTTGAACTTAAGGACCACTCATCAAGAAGGAAATGATGCCAGGTTCTCCAAACCTAGCCAAATAACTGGGGACAGTGAGTTCATGGATCTTAGAACTTACTATTCTCACTTTACTTGACCAGCATAACTGCCAGCTACATTCTAAAACTTATTATTATACTCACAGAGACTTGTAGTTACTATCCCTCATCAAGAAACTTCTTTTTACAGAGAAATGTAGATAATTACAGAAAACTGCAACTGGACACAATGTAGTGTTCAACAGAAAGAACATGCTGAGATCAACCTCAGCTAATCTATATCTTCAAATCAACTGTCACACCTAAAGCCAAGGGAACATCACAGAAGAGGAGTCGGAAAGACTATTTGTTCTGAAAGACCAGGAAGTCAACTGTGAGACTGTGTCTCCTAGAAATGCTGCTTAAATAAAACCTGAACTATTGTGTGATATTTTGTATGTGTTCTGACAAATAAAGCTTTCCTGGGAGATCAGAGGGTGGAGATAGCCACTAGTTAACCACAGAGGTCTGGAGGTCTGTACAGAGAGGAGAACGGAAGTGATAATGCAGGACAGAGACAGTATCTTGGTCCTTTTGGTCTAAGGATCCAGAGAGGTAAGAAGTCACTGGTGGCTGCTCTTCTGCTTCTCTGATCTTTCAGGTTTTACCCTGATACCTGACTCCTGGTTTTTATTGATAAGATTGATTAAATTCATGCTTCACTGAACAAAGACAGTATTAGTAGACATGATAATGTGGAAAGGAGAGAAATCTCATCCTGTCCATGCCCAGACAATGATCTACAGGCAACTAAGGACTTGAGAGAGAGAGAGAGAGAGAGAGAGAGAGAGAGAGAGAGAGAGAGAGAGAGAGAGAGAGAGAATGAATTAGCCTTTCTCAATGATGGGCCTTCTAATTGGTTTTCCAACACAAAGTCCTCAGTCCTGAAATCTTATAGGCACATAAGTACATTACAGACACAAATGACAAAAACAGACTCAGCAGATTGTGTGTGTGTGTGTGTGTGTGTGTGTGTGTGTGTGTGTGTAACAAAAATGAAGGACAAAAGCCATCAATTTGAGAGGTAGATGGGAGGAAACATGGGAATATTTTGAAGGAAGGGGCATAGGAGTGGTTGGAAGGAGGAAATGAAGGGGGAAATGATATTATACTTTAATTAAAATATATTAAATAAAAAATAAAATAAAGATATATCTTAAGCAACAAAGACCTAATTCAAATTAGATGTCACTATGACATATTTAGTCAGACATTGAAAAGTTAAATAACTTATGGTTATCAAGCTAGATGTCCCTCACTTGTGACTTTTTTTTCACTCCCTAATAGTCATACCCAAATTGACTACAGTTATATACTGTTTTGTTCTGTCTCCCATTGTAACCCAGGTTGGTATAAAACTGGTTATGTAATCATGGCTGGCTGTGAACTAGCGACAGTCCTACTGTTTCAGTTTCCCAAGTGCTGGGATCTTGTGTAGTTCTTCTCCTAGAACTTAAATAATCCCTTCTGGAGGATGGAAGGAGGATAATAAGATTCAAGAAACAAAGACAATTTTAAAAGATTGGGATGCTTGGAAAGTTTCAAAACTTGTAAGTCCTATCTTCATGTCATAAATGTAGTAAGCAGTTCTCGGGAAGAGGACCTACAGAGATACAACTCTCAGGAGTCAAGAGGCCTCAAGGTTGAATGAGTTTTCCAGTAATACAGCTTCTTTGATCACCCATGTTCCTGTGTAACTCCAATAACCTCAACCATTGGTGCACTGTCTTGGGGTTTCTATTACTGTGATAAAACACCATCACCAAAAACAGGTAGTGGAGGAAAGGCTTTACTTCATCTTACAACTCTCTGGTCACACTCTATCACAGAGGGAAGTCAGGGCAGGAGCTGAAGCAGAGGCCTTGGAGGAACACTGCTTATGGGCTTGCTTCACATGACTTCCTCAGCCTGCTTTCTTTTGTGTCCCAAGACTCCCTGCCCAGGGGTGGCATTGTCAATGATGGGCTGGGCCCTCCCACATCAATCACTCAATATGAAATTGATCCACAAACTTTCCTACAGGTTAAACTTGTGGAAGGATTTTCTCAGTAGGGTTTCCTCTTCTCAGGTAATTCCAGCTGTGCGAAGTTGACAAAATCAACTAGCATAGTCACCAAGCTGCACTGAGTAGAACCATTCTTTTGTTCTGTCATTACTACCATAACTGGGGGTGAAAAAATATTTGTTTACAATTTGTCCCATCAAAAAATTCACATTAGTGTGAGGCACCATATCCAGCTGAATTTGGTTTATTACTAACCATCACTTGCATATTATAAAGTCACTTTCAATTCTGTGCTCACTTATAATGAATCTTACAGTAGCACCAAATAACTTACAGTAATGTCTCATAGGTCTAATCTTTCACTTTTCACTTAAACACAGATTTGTCCATATTGTTCTACATTTGTGCTATTTTGAATGGATTGAATGAATAAAATGTTTATTATACTTTTTTTTTTTTTTTTTTTTTTTCGAGACAGTGTGTCTCTGTGTAGCCTTGGAGCCTGTCCTGGAACTCACTCTGTAGACAAGGCTGGCCTCGAACTCACAGAGATCTGCCTGCCTCTGCCTCCCGAGTGCTGCGATTAAAGGCGTGCACCAAAGGCGTGCCCAGCTATTATACATTTTTTATATTAAAATACATTTCAATGATAAGGATTTGAAATCCATGAGTGTGAAAACATAGTAAATGTGCTGTGGGGGTAATCAGTAAGGAGATATCAATTTTCTGTTGTTTTCAGCTGCTTGTTGGTAAAAGAAACAAGTCATGGAGGAAATATGTATGCAAGATTGTCAGGTCAGACAGATGTCACATATAAAGTGCATAAGGAACTTGTGATCACTGGTGAGGATTAGAAAGGAATAGAAGGAAGTCAGGAAAAAGTGGACAACAAATTTAGAATTAGGGACATGATTAGTGATCCCATTAAAATACAAAATCAGATTCAGTGGAAGTGAGGAAATATATTTTAGTGTATAATTATGAGATTAGAGTCTTGTGGATTTAAATAGAAAATCTATCATGACTCAACTAATTTGTATAAAATGTAATGTTGAGTAACACATGCAAAGAATCTTTAAACTCCTGTAAAGCATGTGTCTGTGAGTACAGCTGTAAAGAAATGTATAGGCATAAAATCAGAAAATCTGAATATCAAAATCTCTCTCTCCTACTCCTCTCTGTTCTCTTTCTGCTCACTTATCCAATTCTCCCTTTGAACTTTTCTACTTCTTCCCCTTCCTCTCTCTTTCCTCTTCCTCCTCCTCTATTCCACACCCCACCATTTAGTCTTCTTTTGACACTGGGTATCTTACATAGCCTGGACAGACCTTGAACTTTCTGTATAGCAAAAGAAGGATGACTTTGGCTGGGCAGTGGTGGCGCACGCCTTTAATCCCAGCACTCAGGAGGCAGAGCCAGGCGGATCTCTGTGAGTTCCAGGCCAGCCTGGTCTCCAAAGCGAGTTCCAGGAAAGGCGCAAAGCTACACAGAGAAACCCTGTCTCAAAAAAAAAAAAAAAAAAAAGAAGGATGACTTTGAACTTCTGATTCTTATGCCTCCACCTGTGGAGTGCTGGGACTATAGATGTATACCACCATGCTTTGTTTATGAACTGCTGCTGATTGAACTTAAAGCCTCTTGCATGCAATGTAAGCATTTTGCCTAATCTCATTCTTAATATCTCTAAATCTTTTAATTTTTCTACCCATCTTTCTCTTTTCATTAATTTTTTCTCATCACTTTTTTTCTCCCATATCTGGACATTCTATTCTTTCATTTCCTCAACACCATCATATCTTGGTCTTCCTCTGGTCCAGTTACTACTGCTTAACTCTTCTGGTGTGCATCTCTTTTTCTACCAATTCCATAAAGTCTATCTTTCCACTTGATATATATCCTCTTTCTTCTTCGGATTTCAGAATATATTCTCTAATTCTGTGGCTTTATTGGGTCCCTATTTTTAATTATTTCATTTATGATAATACCCTTAATTCTGTGTCTGTAACTCTGAAGTTTCTCCTGAACTCAAGTTGCAAAGTCCAAAATGCCTGATATCCTATAGTAATTTTCTTTTTATTAATTTTTATTAGTTTTTATTTTCCTCACTCCCAACTCATTTAGGTCCTCCCTTCCTTCCTACCTACATAGCTTCGTGGTTTTCTCTCTCAGTATCTGAAAACAAAAATCAAAACAAACAAATACAAAAATCCAGTAAGAGAAAAAATAGAAAACTAAGCAAAAACCATGCTTGCATGCTCACACACACACACGCACACGCGCACGCGCACGCGCACGCGCACACGCACACACACACACACACACACACACACACACACACACACAAAACTATGAGGTCAGTTGTGTGTTGGCCAACTACTCCTGGGCATGTGGACTGCCCTGAAGTGTGGTTGAAATATCCAGAGGCACTTATTAACGAAAACTGATTTTCCTTTTCCCAGCAGTTATCAATTCTAAATTGTTACTAGGTTATGGGTGGGACTTTGGGTCCACTTCTTCTTCTCGGTGCTGGAATTTTGTCTGTTGAACTTGTGCAGGAATTGAACATGTTGTCAAAGTCTCTGTGAGCTCATATGTGCAACTGCCCTGTGGTGTCTAGACATTATTGTTCCCTTGGAGTCATCTGTCACCTCTGGATCTTATAATCATTCCACCTCCTCTTCTGCATAGATCTTTGAACCTTGAGGAGGGGGGTATGAAAAATACATCACACTTAGGCCTGCCTGAATGCTCCAAAGATTCTGTCTCTGCACAATTTCCAGTGGTAGGTCTCTGTTAATTCCCATCTACTGTAAAAAGAAGATTCTCTGATGAGGACTGAATGATGCTCTGATCTATAGGTTTAGCAATATATCCTTAGGAGTCATTCTATTGTGGTGTTCCTTAGCAGAATAATAGTAGGTTTTCTCCTATGGCCCATGACCTCCTCTCAACATTACCTACCCCACTAAATCTGTTCTTCTTTCTCCCCCTGGGTCATTTTTCTTTTGTTCTTCCTTTTCCATAATTGGTTACTATGATCTATTTAAAATATTTCTTAATTTCCATTCATAATGCCCATGTCTTAATCTGGGGACTCATCACTCCAAATGGGATAATTGTAGTTTACTAATACATGGTTCCTTTACATATTGTATTTTTCTCACTCTAGTCCATCCTCAATACTGTTAGCAAAATTCTATCATTAATATGGAAATCAAATTATTCCAGAATCCTGCTTAAAATAATTGCCATTTCCATGCTTGAGTTTATGTTCTCAGCTGCTTGAAACAAATCTGATCTACTCCCCCAATGTATATTCTTATTTCCTTAACTGGGAAACATGTATCCTTTAAAGACCAAATTAAATGTCACCATTTCCTTCTATAGCCCATTTTATGTCCTTATTTACAAAATCAGTTCCTTCTGTCTGCTGTGACACATTGTACATATTTATACTGTAGCCCTTGTTCTAGCAGCCATAGTCATTTTGTGTTCTTTTCTCTCCTACCAAACTGTTAAGGAAAGACATCTTGTCCATTTGTACCTATAGTGCCCAGCATAAGGCATGGTAAATATTTAGTTCAACATGAATACATAGGGAGCAGATGCATTAATAATATATTTAATTATTAAGGAAAACAACTTTCATTAAACGAAAATAAAGTCTAATACATTGTAAGTGCTTTTGAATTAAATGTTTAATTAAGAAAGAAACTGTACTGGAATTCTATAAAGTATTTTCTTTCTAGACGTGGGAACACATAGAAACTGTTTCTATTAAGGAAACTATATATAAGGAAAGACAAAATCATTTTTTCACTCCAATTGTAAGCATATCCTACTCAAAGGAACATGAAAATTAACCACCTTCCATACTTGAGCAGTGAACTCAAATTCAAGTGTGCAATGAGTAAATGCAATTAAATGCCAACTTTTTTTGTTTTGGTTTTTCGAGACAGGGTTTCTCTGTATAGTTTTGGTACCTGTCCTGGATCTCACTCTGTAGACCAGGCTGGCCTCGAACTCACAGAGATCCACCTGGCTCTGCCTCCCGAGTGCTGGGATTAAAGGCGTGTGCCACCACTTCCTGGTAAATGTCAACTTTTATCTAACTTTCTTAGTGGCTTATCATAGACAACATTATTTTATTTTTACTAGATTATTATATCAGCAAGGAGTACATGTTTGTAGCAGCTACACCAGTATTTTCAAAATCTAACCAAAGCATTAAAGGACAAAATAATAAATGAGGATCATCATCACCAACTAAATCATTCAAGGAAAGACAATAAGATGGAAGGAAGAAAGGAAAGAAATGAAGTTTGATGGATTTTTAAAATGTTGGTTAGCTGTTAAAAGGTAGTTTCCTGTTTAACACATGCCAACTGTGTTGATCTGAAGCTAGAATGAGCAATATGAGTTATTGTCTGGTTTTGACTTTGATTTTCCCTTCTCAACTGTTCTAAATAGCAGTTATAACACATTATAACAATTAACATTTAGCCAAAACTCAATGAGAGTAGCATAATATGCCTAAAAAATATTCAAGAAAGAAATCTGGTGGCTGATACAATTGTAAATGTTCCATACCACTGTATGAACTCTGACAAGTTTCTACTACTTTCTCATGATTTCTGTTGTAAGACAGCTGGCCTGGGGTAGAAGGCACAGACTGGTAGCATAACAGCAAGTTAGTGTCTTATTGGAAAGAATTCTCATTTTTGTCCTTCAAAGCAATTAATCATGTACTATTTTTAAAAATATATAAATGTATACAATGTACCTTGACCATATCCATACTCCTCCCTCTCTTCAGCTCTTACTGATTCCTCTAAATATTCTTCAATATCCCTAGCAACTTCATGGCCTCCCTCTTTATCTCTCTTTATAAATAAACCACTGAGTTTTCAGTTAGTGCTCCCAAATGAGCATATGTGTGGGGTCATGGACAACTTACCAGTGGACACTCTTCCCTAAGAAAGTACCTTGCCTAGTGAATACCTGATCTAAAATGAAATGTATCTTCCACTTTGCCTTCAAATATACATGTAGGCAAAATAAACTATGTTTGAAGCTAGTAGCACATTAAAAACATGCTTTTTATTCATAAAATAAAGAGAAATGAGCTCCATAAAACTTCATAAGAGATTTTAACTAGACACATGTTCTAGACCAATTTGAGCAAGGATAAATTTTCTGTGTGATGAAAGTCTTTCTAAGAGAAATTGCTTCAGTGAGATCATGAGTCAATGTTTGACAATTCCTATTGTTTTCTATTAAAAGGCTTTAAGCACTTCTCAGCAGAAAGTCAAACTAGTTCATGCTCCAGTATTTATTGCTTAAATGGCACAATGACGTTTATAACAATCAAAGTTGTATTTAAATATAAGATATATCTGTGTCCTATTCCTGGGAAAGCCAAGGGGTTCAAAATTTCAGTGGACCCGTAAGTTTTTAAATGTGTGCTGCATCTCAACCTTATAGCAGCAGCTGTGTTGAAAGAGTAGACATAATAAATAAATAAATAGAACATGATATATTTAGAAGCAGGGCTAGGTAAAAATTCTTAGAAAAATACCCCAAACATTAAAATAAATGGTCTTCAGTCTTTCCATCAAAGTTACAAGGCAGTGAATGTAGCCAAAATATTTCAGCAGCTTTAAAATTGATGGTCAGCAAACCACAGTAGGATCAGAGCAGAAACAGATGCATACGAAAGCACAGAAAATCTTGGTGTTATCCAATAGGTTACCGTCTAGTGAGAGATAATGGTTATGAATGAAAAGAGTTTGTGTATGGATATTAAAGTTTCCTGACTAATTAGGTTACAATAATAGAAAATAGGTGACACTCATTTTAAGAATTTAGGTATTAGAAAGATATTAAGGGTCATGAGAATAACACAAACAGTATATCTTGAAGTATTGACAAGTTGGCTATATAATGTATATTGAGAAATTATTGAAACATTCAATGAAAAACCAAACCAAAGGTATTCTACATCAATATTTCTCAATAGGGATCAGTTTGGGCCTCTCCTCTTCATTTTGTGATATTTGGCAACACTGGGGAAATTTTTGACTTTCATGACTTCAGAAAAGGGGCATGACTAGCACGCAGCAGTTACAGGCCAGGGATGTTGCTAAATGTTCTGTAAGGCAAAGAGCAGTCACTCCACAGCAACATTTATCTTGCCTCAAATGACAATATTGCTGAGGTAGAAGAACTCTGGCCTAAGTGAATCTACTAAAATCTTAGAGCAATCTAAACTGACAATAGCCATAAAGAATGTCATCTTGGATGTCATGTCCAAGCATCTTAGAGCTTATGTTAAGCACTTTTAAAATATTATAAGATTGTTTTCCTATAAGTTGCCTTTAGTTTTATTTTGAGGGTTTTCCTGGAACACATTATAATAAAATTACTGTATGTATTTATCTAGTCTGTGAGAGGAAGTGAGAATTACAAAGCGTGAATGTTCAGAAGAATGTGTGAGAGTGCCTGTATGTTAAAGGGAAGAAATGATCATCACAGGTGAAATTGAAGGGGGGAAGTCATGTATGGAATGCTGCTTATTTACTATGGAAGAAGAGGATATTAATTACAGGGAAAAGACATTTCTGTGTTTAAAGTCACTTTCTCTTTAACTTCTTCTCCTCCCTCCCTCCTTCCCTCTCTCCCCACTTAACCATCTGTATTATCCCTCCCCCTATTTCTGCTATCAAGATGTGAGGAGTCTCAAATTCACAAATTAAGGTCAGATCCCAACCACCATACTTTACTTGTCGTGACAATGGTGAACTGAAATGATTCCTTCTTCCCACATGTTACTAGTATTTAGTTACAATGAAGAGAAAAGAAACTAATACACTCCCATAGGAGGAAAGCAATTGTCATAACACATAAAACCAGATTTGCCTGAGCAGTTTGCGCAAACTATTTCATTGTGAAGAGAAGAAGTCATGCAAAACACCATCTGCATTCAAGGAGTATTATGCAGTCACAAGAGCAGTATGACAAGCTTAATCCAAATCAAGCTGCCTGCAACAGTGGCTAAAGAGAGCAGGGAGAAAGGGGATGGAGAATAAACAATTAAATCGATGATAGTGTATATGAGTTGTGTCTAAATTCCAAAGATAAAGCTCCTTCCTAAGCAAGTTGTGCCTCCAAAGAAAAATCTATTAGAAGGCCACTGTCCCCTAGCTGTTGTTTTCTCACTGGAGCAAATGTCTTAGTGATATCTACTTGTTGCTTCAAGGAGAAAGGAATATGTCAGGAGCTAGGGAGAAGTATCAGGAAAGTCTTTTGTCCCCCACTCCAACCAATCGCTTAATTAAGAAAAAGTAGTGCTTAAAGAGGGTTGCCACCAGTGTTCTCTTCTAATATAGAATAAGGCGAAAGAAGGTCAGCTCCCTCCTTGATCTTGTCCCATCTCAATGCCCTTGGTGTGGATGACTGATAGTGGGGATGGGGTAATTCTATTCAAAAGAAATTTCTGGAATCACTTACTGTATTAATTAAAAATCATTCTCAAATAGTTCAGACCTTGCAGAAAACAGTCTTTCACTCTTATACGTGTGAACTGAATTAATCCCCCAAAGTAAAAGGAATCCAAGCAAACAACAAAAGCCCCAACTAGCTGAAATTCCTTAGGTAAGACTAATACAACAGAAGTTATTTTTTGTCATTTTTTTCTACTTTGATATTTTTGGATGAGTAATTAGAGAAAGTGTAATAATCAGCAAAACTAAGGCTGTTTTAATGCCCAGCTTCCATGAGTAAAAATAACCCCATATAACATCTGTAGAGCTTTCACTTTCACAGAGCACTGACTGTAGCCCTCTTAGACCCACTGCATGAAGCTGGGATTTTCTGATTAAGCTATTCTTTGACCCTTAGTTTCTATGCTACTTTGCTACTGTGCTTCTGTGAAGAGTCAAATTGAGTGTTAAATGTGAAGTACAAACTCAGAGACAGTAATTCAGTAGGAACACTTGGAAATGATTTGAATGTTGTGCCTGAGCAGAGATGAATAATGCACATGCACATTCTCTTGCAATGACACAGACATCTTTTATATAGGACATCTGTTTCTTCACTTAACAGAACACTTGATTGTCATTTTCACTACATGTGTGTTGTATCCACTGTTATCAAGGAGTATTTCTTCCTTCAGCTAAAGCTGCATTTTAATTCTCATGTCAGCTCTAAACATTAGCATTCTTAAGACACTGTGTGGTAAAATATAACAGCATTTTCTAAAAGCATTTCAATGTTTTTACTGCTTCATCCATACATCAACTCAGTTGAAAACATGGAATTAATAAAAAGGAAAATACAATCAGTTAGTTAAATGTTACCTGATTCACTACCCAACCAGATTCACAATAGGCCAAAGTAATTATCAAATTCCAGCTACACCACTGTTTGAAGCCAATATACACAAAAAAGAAAGGGCACTGGCACTACAATTCTTAAATTTACATATTTAAATTGGAGTCATAACCCTGGGGTTTAACACAAAACTCTGAAGTCATTGAAGTCATGACAAAGGGTAAGTGATAGAAACTAGTATGACATTTTTTTTTTGTTTGGAAAAGTTTTTGAGGCCCAATTAAGAATGTACTGGATCTCAGAATTGTAAGCTACAAGAAGGATAATTGAGAAACAGCACTGTGCCAACAGGCTTAGAAAGTTTCTTGTAATTTCGACAAAGGACTTTTGCTCGCAACATATTTTTTGCTTTCTTCCTCTTCATAACATGAAAAGCAAAAGCAGACACACCTGACGTCGTATTTGTCCACATTATCATTTTATTTTATTTAAATGAAATGTATTTTTAATCGATAAATGAAAACATAAATTTTTAGTTAAATTTATGTGGTCCCATGTGATATTCTGAAACATTTTATATTTAAATAAAACAGTATATATATATATATATATGTATATATATATATATGTGTGTGTGTATATATCCACATTTCTTGATTTTTTTTGTGAAACCTTTTAAAATGCATATTTAAAAGAAGAAGAAGCTGGAGTGATTTCAGGAGGAAAGTTTAACATAGATTGCAATGGGTCATCTATGTATTAAAAGTATTAACAGAGAAGGTGTATCTAAGAACTGGGTCTTGCAAAGGAGGTCACCTCAGGGGTACCTTTCATTCATCTCCCCAACTCCTGTTTCTAGGCACCTGCCTGAACTCTCCCACTTGTCTCCATGGATCATTCCACCTCTCCCAAAATCCATTTTCCTTGACTTAAAATAAACTCCCATGCCTGATGCTTGAAATGGAATAGCAGGCTTAGCATTTGACAGGATGATCAGTGAAACGGGTGGCTACTCAAGCCTCTCAGAGTAGGTGAGGAAGGATGAGTCTGTGCCATTGCTAATGGTAAGCAAATCCTTGAATTCAGTGGTGTGTGTGTGTGTGTGTGTGTGTGTGTGTGTGTGTGTGCCTGCATGTGTATGTGAATTAACTGTTTTTTAAATTTTACTTTGGTATTATAATTACATCACCCCCATTCTCTTTCCTTCTTCTAAAACTCTTTCATACACCTCTTCTTGCTCTCTTTGAAATACATGGCCTCTTCTTTCATTAATTGTTATTATATGCATATATGTATATGCTTATATATTCCTAAATATAACCTACTCTTTCTGTATAATGTTACTTGTATTTATGTTTTCTGTCTGTATAATGATACTTGTATGTACATGTATGTATATATGTATGTATGAGAATTTGATATTGGATAACCTGTTGGTATGCTCTTCCCTTGGGAAGACTATTTCTCCTGCCCTAAGCATTCCGTTGTTACCTGTAGCTCTTTGTGTAGGCTTGAAGTCATGAATCTTGGAGAAGAACCTACAACTACCACTTTACTAAACCACACAATCCATAACTACATTCTAAATATTCATCTTTATACCCACATATAAATATAGTCCTCATCCCTCATCAAGGAAACTTCCCTTTGCAACAGATGGAGACAATTATAGAAATCATGAGCAACAAAAGGCAGAGTTGTAGAGCTCAGTCCCAGTGGATACACTACAAAACACTCCTTCACCTAAGAGTTAAGGAACATTTCAGAAGAGGGGGTAGAATTCAGTACTTTTACAGATGTTTATTGCAGTTGAGATGATCTTTATAAAGACTGTTTGGGTGACACACATAGCCAATAAAAATCATTAAACTGGGGGAGAATGTGGCACTCTGAAATAAGACTTTGTATCTTCAAGCAATTATGAGTGGTATTGTGGTGGTCTCAATGAGAATGGCCCAGTAGGAAAATGTATTTGAATGTTTGGACCCCAATTGTTGGTATTATTTGGGAAGGATTAGATGTGGCCTTAGTGGAGGAGGCATGCTACTGAATGTGGCTTTGAGGTTTTAAAAAGCATACACCATTTCCAATTAGCTCTCTTTCTCTATCTCCTACTTGTGGATCAGATGTTAGATCTTAGCTACTGCTCCTGTGCCATGCCTATCTGCCTGCTGCCATGGTCTCTACTATGATGATCACAGACACTCAGCCTCCGGAATCATTAACCCCAGTAATTTTTTTCATATAAAAATGCTTATTTTCTAATTTTTAAATATAAAGTATATTACAGTTACCTATAGTAACCTTACTGTGCAATAGAACATCAGTCCTACATACTATCTAATTATAACTTAACACATTAATCATCTTCTCACCATTCTCAGTCTTCTACCAACTATCATTTTATTCTCAGTTTTTAAGAGATCAGTTTTCTATGGAGCTACATTTGAATACGATCATGTGATATGTGAATTTCTATTACTACTTAATGTGACAAGCAAAATAAAGATCACAGAAGAAAACATTTAGCATGTGTAAATTACAAACATCTTGAGTTCATAACATATATATTATTTTCTTTCAGAAACCTTTACATTTTCACCATCAAACAAGTATAATTTACTGTTAGTTATGAAGGCTTACAGCTTCTTAAGGAGGACTTTTGTTAAATATTATATGGGACCCTCCTCGGGCCCCTGAATAACCTAAAAGATTAGAGAATGTTGCTATTTAGATGCCTTAACAACTATGTCTAAATGCTCAGCTATGCACCAGTTACACAATTGGTAATTTTTCATGAAACAATTATATATTGAATTACTATATGTCGTACATGGGCTTAGGCACAAGGAATATAACAATAAACAAAGCACACATCTCCCTCAGAAGACAGAGTCAAGTTCAGTAATTCTCCACTTTGATTGCACATTAGGGTCATTAAGGTAATTAAAATACTGAAGTCTGGGCCATATTCATAACCAATACACAAGATTATGTATAGGTAGAGTCTGTTCATCATAATCTTTTAAAATCTCCCTAGCAACCCTATTATACTAAGTTAAGAACTTGTGGTCCAGTTGGTCATTTTTTTCTTAATCACTTGGAAGTGATTTCATACTTATACACATAGACATCAACCATTTGCCATATATTAGATGTTTTGGAATATCTCTGCACCCTGACCAGTTTTAGGTCTCTGTATTAAATGTCATCTACTACAAATAGAAGCTTCTTGGATGAGGGTTGAAAGATGCATTAATCTATGGGTATAATAATAATCATTAGAAGTTAATTTAATTTTACATTTGTTTAGAAGAATAATAGTAGTAGTTTTCCTTAGGGCCTATGACTTATACAGACACAGGTTCTTGGCACAGACAATGGTTTCAGGTATGGGTTTCATTTGAGGACATGGCTTAATTGGAATCAGAAACTGGTTGGTTACTTCTGCAACATTTGTGCCACTATTGTACTGTGGCGACATTTTATCTGTGTACCCCACTAAAGTTTATCTGAAGATCAGAGGAAAATGTCAGTCACTATAGTAAACATAGAAATCAGGCAATGGTAGCACATGCCTTTAATCCTTGCATTTGGGAGACAGAGATCCATGGAGGTCTAGAGGTCTGTATAGACAGACAGGAAGTGATGTAGCTGGGCAGAGAGAGGAAGTGAGATGGCAGAACAGAAAGGCTTATAGGCATGGGTATATAAGAAGTAGGTCTCTTTGGAGGTTGAGGGTTGGTAAGGGCTGTGGCTTGTCCCATTCCTCTGATCTCTCAGTTTTCACCCCAATATTTGGCTCTGGGTTTTTTATTAATAAGGTCATTTAGCAATTTGTCTTACATTGTGCCAGTGGAAATGTCATGCCCAGCCAATAATTATTGTAGTTCTCAGAGTTCACAGATAGGTAAGATGGATGAGGACTTTCTCTTCTTATAGTGTGCACAGCACCTTCCAATACTACGAAAGCTGGCTAGTAAGGATGAAACTTTCAGGTGAGTACCATTTTGATTTTTCTGCATCTTATGACTCAAGTATGTGGTGTCTTCTGAATAGATTCTTAACTGTAATATTCTGGAGGAAAACTAAGAACATTTTCAATAGTATGTAATTTTTTAGGACCCATAGGACCTTTCAGGCCAAGAACTCTTATTCATTAACATGTGATATCTGGTAGGGGCATTTTCACCCTGTTATAGAGTAACTCCATTTTAACTATTTTTATACATCTGAATGAATATGTATTTCAGAAGCTTCTAAAGTAGTACACTTCCATACAACCTTTGAAAAAAAGGCCTTTAATGTTATTTATTAATTTCTATATTATTCCTTTCCCTTACCCTTCCATTGCCCACACCAATTTGACCCTTCCTGTTCCATTTTTCCCCTTTAAACCTTCATGTGTTCAATTTTCCTTCCATTGACAGACACCCCCCCCCCCATTAGCCCTCACTAATTCCTTGACCTTTATAGGAATTCCAAATGAAACACATATATCTGAAGATTCAGATCCAACATCCACAAATGAGAGAAAACATTTGCTTTTCTTCATCTGAGCTACCTAATACAGAATAATTGTTTCTAGTCCCATTCATTTACTTGTGAAATTCATAATTTGGTTTTTCTTAACAACTGAGTAATGTTACATTGTGTCCTTTGTGGAAGAGGGGGAAGAAACATTATAAGAGCCAGAGGTGGTAGATTATTACCGGCTAAGCAGGTTTTCCAACACAATAGGGCACAGTTGCACATATGAGCTCATAGCAGTTGAGACAGAATGCACAAAATTTGTGAAAGTTCATGCCAGAACAAATCCCAGCATGGAGAGTGTAGGTAAGCATGACATTCGAGGTGATATTTCCAACTAATGTATGCTGGGAGAGGGAGAGTCCATTTTCTTTAAGGGTTCAGCCCCTGATGGGTTGGTCACAGTCCAGTGGAAAGCCATGCATCCAAAAATAAATGGGCCATAGTTGTTTAAATGATATTACCTATGAAATTCAGGGTTATAGCCAAAATATTAATACCTAAGGTTCTCAAAACAGTGTTTTTGGATGTTCAACTAGCTTACAGGTTCTTAATACTGCATTCATACTTTAACTAGGCTAGAAAATTTGCAGTGTACCGTTTCTTGGGTTTCATCACCAGTTATTCTGATTTAACAGGTTGCCAAGAGATGTCAAAACTTGGTGTGATATTACTAGTCGAGTCAGACACACTGATGCTTGGACTGATGTCAGGCAACCGAGAAACTTTGTACAATTTATGTGCTAATGGGTGGTTGTACTAGATGTGTGTCAGTGCAAGTAGAGGGAATATGCTTGAATGTAATTTGTACAGTCAGAAAATAAGGGAAATGAGTTCTACATTTCCTTCAATTGATAAAATTGAGAATACTTATAACTCTAGGATTCCAGCAAGCCTAAAAACTCTGGTATTGTGTTTAAAATGAAGGAGATGGAAATGATTTGATAAGGAAATAGTGGTGTCTAATCCCAAATAAATATAGTATCCTTATAAAAATAAGGAAGATTAGAGTGAGATTTCAGAGATTGAAATTGCATAGACATAAAGTGGTAAAAATGGTCTATGAGTACATGAACATTACGATTTTGAGACTTCCAAATTGCAAAATAAGCAGGCAACCGTGCTGTGGGATGTCTTTCTGTATGCTGTGAATATGTGTTGCTCTGATTGGTTGATAAATAAAGCTGCATTGGACTATGGCAAGGCAGCTTAGAAGCAGGCAGGAAATCCAAGCAGATATATGGAGAGAAGAAAGAAGAGGAGGGAGGGACGCCAGCTGCCTTTGAAGGAGAAACAAGATGCCAGCAGACCAGTGTTACATCTGGTAACCCAATGTTTGTGGCACGAATTCATGAAAAAGCCACTTGCCTGAGGCTCAGGCAGGCCAGAGTCTCTACCCCACGTGGACCGGAGTCTCTTTGGCTTCTTCTCTCCAGGTGGTTTGTGGACTTTCTCTGGATCCTCATCTCAGACTGTAACTACACTAAGTAGCTGCCTTGAAACCTGCTCAGGCTTGTACTGTTCTACAGAGAAGCAATCAGCCTCACATCTGAATCATCAGTGTTGGCAAATTTGGTGAGTCAATTCAGATTTCTTAGAGGGAGGAATTAGTTAAAAATTTTTTCCCACATTAAAAAATGGAAAACATTTTTACAATGGAGGGAATTTGGTCTATGTTTGATAACATATTAGGCAGTCTGAAAATGGAACAATTAAATGAGAGAATAATTAATGTTGATGAGATAGGTGTAATGTCAATCATAAATATTATTTGTTTGATCATTTCCATTTTATCATTTAAAAAGTTGGTTAATGTGGGTGCCAAAATAAAAATTTTAGAAAAACTTGTTAAAACAAATCATAGACAAATTCAGACACAAACAGAGGAATTTAACATGAACCAATCTCAGCATTGCATTATATGGTTACAGACAAACAGCCTAAGGCTTTCAAATGGCCAATCTTAATGTATCCAGTAACCTTACAGGAACTGCGCAATATTGAAGGCTGTGTAGGAGCTGATTGGACTCCTGTGCAAATGTTAGATTTGAGGAAATTCAAGGAAGCTATAGTCTCATGTGGTATTCATTCTCCGTTTGTAAAGTAGATGTTAAACTCATGGTCAACTTGTAGTAGAATTATCCCTTAAGACTAGAAAGATTTGGTTACTGCTGTTTTAGAGGCTTGGACCCCAGTTACAATGGAGGACCTGGTGGAAAGATGAGGCTAAGACCATAGAACAATGATGTAGTGCTAGAGGTATGGAAATTTCCCATGATCAACTTCTTGGAGAAGGCGATTATGCTGATACACAAAGACAATCTTTATGTGATGACCACACACTAATTTTATGCCAAATGGCAGCCTTGAATGATTGGGACAGAATTAAAGAAGTAGGAAAGAAAATTGAGTCATTTACAAAATAAATTAGATACTGTAATTCTTGCTTGATAACTGTTTTATTATATGCAATTTTACTATGTTGACATTAAAACCTTCCTTCCTGATTAGACACAAAAGGAGAAGTACTATGGGATGTCTTTCTGTATGCTGTGAATATATGTTGCTCTGATTGCATTGGCCTATGGCAAGGCAGCTTAGAGGCAGGCAGGAAATCCATGTAGATATACGGAGAGAAGAAAGGAGAGGAGGGGGAAACAGCAGCATGCTGCCAAAGGAGCAACATGCCAGCAGTCTGGTAATGCCACAGCCATGTGGCAACATATAGTTTAATAGAATTGGGTTAATTTAAGATGAAAGAGCCAGCTCACCTTTGGGCATTGATCCACATAGACCTAAGAAAGCTTAAAGATTCTGAACACACAGAAACAGAGCCACACTGGGCTTCTTAGTCTCATAGTCCCATGCCAACATTTGCCTGGGAGATGGACCTGGCCACCAGCTGCCATGAGCTAAGCAGCATGGTGGATTTCCATTGTGGTACACAGAGGCATCTCCAAGCCATGCAGTATGCTGCATGGTGGATTTAGCTTTTGATAGTACAGAAAAAAAAAGTTTCTGGGCTACATGCTGCTTGATGGAGGCATAGATCCACTGCTTAGCAGAATCCAGAGCTGGCAGTAAACATACCTCCACCATGTTGGGAAGCTGAGATGGGTGGAGTCAGCAGCCAGGACTGTTGCCACACTGCTTAACAGTTTAAAATCTCTCCTGGCCATAAAAAGGATTATAGATCCACAATAAGACAGATCAGACAAAGTGAAAATCTTAACGGTTTACAGTGTGTGTAAAAAGGTACGTAGGCTTGGAAAAGAAATGAAACGGAATATAGACACTTATATAAAGAAATAGGTTTGAAAAGTAGTCTTTAAGGAGATAGTAAAAGTAATATAAAAGTTAAGCTACGTAAAGTTGAAAATTACACAAAGACTGGATACTACATATTATTATATTGTCTTTGGGATTTTTAACTGGTAAGAGACATTTCATTGTAAAGGCTGCTGAGTTAAACCAATATACATATTTTAAAGGTGTCTTGACTAAAAAATTTGGGTCTAAGGATATGTTGTTTTGGAAAGGAGGATGTGGGTTTGTTTCAGGTTAAGATGGATCAGATTTTCCAATCGTGGTCTCGATATCTCTTGCTCATATAATCCTTCCTCTCTCATCGATTGGACTCCTGGAGCTCCACCTGGGGTTTGGCTGTGGATCTCTGCATCTGTTTTCATCAATCACTGGCTGAGAGTTCTATCATGACAGTTAGGGTGTTCAGCCATCCGATCACCAGAGTAGGTCAGCTCAGGCATCCTATCGGCCATTGCCAGTAGTCTATAGTAGACAAATAGCCAAACTAGCAGAAACACATAAACTGTGAACCAATAGCTGAAGTGCCTCCATGGAGTCAGGATAAGTGAGACAGTTGATTAGCTTGAACTGTTTGGGAGGCCTCCAGGCAGTGGGACCGGGACCTGTCCTTGGTGCATGAGCCAGCTTTTTGGAACCTAGGGCCTATGCTGAGATACTTTGTTCAGCCTTGGTGCAGGGAGGAGGGGATTGGACCTGCCTCAACTGAATGTACCAGGCTGGGCTGACTCCCAAGGAGAGACCTTGCCTTGGAAGAGGTGGGAATGGGGGGTAGATTGGGAGGGAAGGCTGGGGGGTGGGAGGAGGGAGGACAGGGGAATCTGTGGCTGATATGTAAAACGACTAGAAAATCTCTTATATAAAATTAAAAACAAGAATCAATCACTTAAAAACAAGATGGATCAGATTTGATCAAGTGAGACTTCCAAAACCTTGACAGATGGTATCTATCAGCAAAGGTTATAGATAGCTTGTCTTCCCAGGACTTGACCATTATCTTGAATTTTCTCCTGATCCCCATAAGATTAACAGTACCTCCAGTCATCAGGAAGTAGCCTAGAACACTATGACCACATTCCCCCCAAATGGATTATGGATGTTTGTCTTTGTTTAGTGGGTTGGTTACAAATTGCTATTGGTCATAGTCAATCTCTTTCTAAAAGAAGAAAGGGGGATATGATATAGAAATGTAGGCTATAGTAAAAGTAATATAAAAGTTAAGCTACGTAAAGTTGAAAATTACACAAAGACTGGATACTACATATTATTATATTGTCTTTGGGATTTTTAACTGGAAAGATAAAAGCATAGATTGCTTTAAAAGACTGGATAAAAGCATAGATTATTGAATCTAACTTTGAAAAGTAACAACTCATTTGAAATATTCTATATTGCTATAGATTTTAATTTATTGATACAAATTTAAAGTTAATTTTGTTATACTGTATGTATATTTCTACTCTTGTTTAAGGTACTATGTTTATGAAATTCATTTAAAATTGTAAAATATAATTAAGAAATACAGATTAATAATCATCTATGATAATCAAATTTAAAGTCATATTAGTTAAGATGTTTAGGTATAAAAAGATATATTTCAATTAGGTAGGTAATCTTCAAACACTTCAAAGACGTACAGAATATGGCATTTAAAATGTTTTAAGAACTTAAACTTTTCTGGACAGTGAGACACATCTGCTCCTGGCAGCAGCAATTACTTCAAAGAGGATGGTGGGCATCGAAGAAACTAATTATGGAGTTTGTTTTCTTTGTGGCAAAAGTTAGCCACTGGGCAAAAAAGTGCCTTTGTCTCAACTGCTTGACAAGGTGCTGTATGAACTGGACATGCAGGACTCATCGGAAGGTGACCACTGAACTTTGCAAGGCAAGATGATCCTTCAGGTTCCTGCTTTGCAGAAGAAACTGCCAGACATTCTACAGGACTTTGCCAGAACGAACAGAACAGTCCTTAAAATTTCTTGCTTCACTGAAAGTTACGCCAGAGACTCTAGGCCTGTGTGCTGAGGATAGATGCCACAATGTTACAGAGAAACTTCGGATGGCTGTCCAGGTAACCAGATGTCTCTGTCATTTCTAAAATTATGGAAGTTCCTTGCCATGCACCTCCTGTTTACTAAAAATTAGGTAATATATTATCCTTCTGGGGTCTTTGATAGAGTTGAAGACTAGAGAGTTTTAATTATAGTTTTCCTTAGTCATGATAAAAGATAAATTAAATATAAAAACTTTAGACTCACAAAAATAGGATAGATGATAAAATATATTTTTAAATTTTGCTAAATACAAAGAGGCTAGATATTTTAACTAATTCTTGCTTGATAGCTGTTTTGTTATATATAATTTTACTATGTTAAAGTTAAAACCTTCCTTTTTGATTAAACACAAATGGGGAAGTGTTGTGGTATGTCTTTCTGTATGCTGTGAATATATGTTGCTCTGATTGGTTGACAAATAAAGCTGCATTGGCCTATGGCAAGGCAGCTTGGAGGCAGGTGAGAAATCCAAGCAGATATATGGAGAGAAGAAAGAAGAGGAGGGAGGCATGCCAGCTGCTGCTGAAGGAGCAACAAGATGCCAGCAGACCGGTAATGCCCCAGGCATGTGGCAACACATAGATTAATAGAAATTTGTTAATTTAAGTCATATGCACTAGCTAGCAAGAAGCCTGCCATAGACCATACAGTTTGTAATTAATACAATTATTTTATAAATGGCTGCAGGACTGTGGGGCTGGGTGGGACCGAGAAACTTCCAGCTACACAACTGAGTTCAGAAGAAAGAAAACATGAGTATAGTGTTCCATAATTGGTCAAAGAGATTCACAAAATTCTATAAGAGTTCAAATGGCCATTACAAAGAAGCAGTGAAATATTGCTACCAGACTTCACACTAAATTTAGCTTTGGTTTTAGATTTACACAAATATATATAAATATATCTCCATCTCTGGAGTAAGTCTTTTGTTTTTATTATGATATATTTTTAAGACTTTTTTTTATTTTTGTGATTCTTTATCAAAACTAATTCCCATGCTTTGGACTAGAGAGATGGTTTAGTGGTTAAGGGCACTTGCTTCTCTTCCGAAGGATCTGGATTTGATTCCCTACACTCACATGGCAGTTAGTAACTGTCTATACCTCCAGTCCCAGGGGATATGATGCCTCTTCTGGCCTCCATAGTACAAGGCACACATGAAATAAAAATTTAAAATCAAGTTGCAGGCTTGAGATTAAATGAGATTGACAAATACTGTAGTTTTCTGAGAACAGATGTTATACTGTGGGTCAGGTATTTTATCATTTATATTGTCTATGAAAATAATTAATATATTTATTTAAATGAATTTGAACAGGAATATTATAATACCATATTTAATGTTAAAATTAATTATTATATCCAGAAATATTTATTCACAATATTAAATATTTCTCCAGTGAGCAAGTGATAAATTCTGAGAACTCAGAACTATGTAAAAAGTATAGTTGAAATAAAGCAGTGCTGTTAAATTTTGTGAAATAAGGAAGGATGCCTTTTGCACTTGCTTGCAGTGAGACTGTTCTACTGGTTTTGGAGAGCTAAATCCACTCCTTTCTTATTAATGTCATCTTATATTTTTGAGGATTCATTGTGTTTCTACTTGTCCACACATTTTAAGAAAGACTGTAAAACAACAATAAAATGGTAGTTGTAACCTAGTAGGATAGCCATAGCATCTCCCTGAATTCCTTATAAGGATGCAAAATCATCTATGAACTCTGGAAAACCTTTTGGCAGTGCCTCAAAATGCTAACCGTAGAGTTGTCCAATAATGAAAAAATTCCATGTCTATGTATCTATAGCATCAAAAGAAATGAAAACACATTTGTACAAATATACTACACATAACTGTTTGCAGTAGCATTTTTACAATAGTCAAAGGGTAGATACAACTCCATTGCTCATCAACTGATAAATATATTTTAAAATGTGGAACATGCATAAAATGGAATATCATTCAGACATAAGAAAATAATGAAATATTTGTTGAAGTGCTGAAGAATCTTATGCTAAGGTGAAGAAGCCAGTCATCAAAGCCAAATATTATACAATTGCCTTCATTTGAAATATTCAACAGAGGGAAATCTACAGAGACAAAATCTGCTGGGCGGTGGTGGCGCACACCTTTAATCCCAGCACTCGGGAGGCAGAGGCAGGCAGATCTCTGTGAGTTCGAGGCCAGCCTGGTCTACCAAGTGAGTTCCAGGAGAGGCGCAAAGCTACACAGAGAAACCCTGTCTCGAAAAACAAAAACAAAAAAAAAACCAAAAAAACAAACAAACAAAAAAAACAAAAAAAAAAAAAAAAAAACAGAGACAAAATCTATAGAAGTATTGGTCAGTAGTTGTGAGATAAAGGAGTGTAATATTAGTGTTTAACAGTTATAAAAATTCTTCTAGCAGTCATGAATAATTTACAATTGTCTCTGGTAATGGATACACAACTTTATGAATAGACCAGTGCTACAGAATTACACATTTCAAAAAGGCAAATTTTATTGTGTATAAATTGCATCGCAATAAAGTTATATGAAAACAAACTCTATACTCACTTACAGCCCTATTCATGGTAGAAGTGTTAGTAGGTCTTAAGTGTAAAGGGGTTATAGGAATTACTTTTTTTCTCTTTCTTTCATTTTTCTTCTTTTCATTTTTCCTTTTGACCAGAGATTGGCTAAGGAAGATTCATGTGACCTAATTTTTAGCCAATGGAACATAAGAAGAAGAAGGCTTCTTGGACTAAAGGAATTAAAAAGTATTTATTTCTTAGCATTTATAAGAGTCAGAAAAACCACAGTTATTTTTTCTAAATCTTTCTACATTTTTATATGAACATGTCATGTCAGAAATGTTTCCAGCACTATAGGCAATATGAGAGGCAACCTGTTCTGAATACTGTGGCTAAAATAGCAGGAAATAAATGATGTAATGAGACATAGAAGTGATTAACTCTACCTTTGGATTTTCCATTCTAATAGTATGTAAGATAATAAATGCTTTTATTGTTTTACTGTTTTCTTCAACTTGTAGTCAAGCATATCCATAGTGATAAAATATATTTTATTGTATTACATTCTATTACAAAATGAGTTTAAGTGGCTAGAAAGGTCTTTTGTTAGGTCATAGTCCATGTTCATCAACCATATATAACCATAAACTTTTGTACCCAACTATTGGAAAAATTATTATTTAAATAGTATTTAAACTTCAAGGAATGAAGCATGTGGTTTTCTTCATTTCTATATCGTCTCACCTTGTCATTGTTTAGCATGTCTCCCAGAAAGTTTATTTTCTTATATAATCTGAGATAAAAGAAATGTTAATATGATACACACGCAAGAAAAATATCATTAGTATGAAGTTTATGCACTACAAATGCTCACAATTTCTAAGTTTACAAGTACTTAGAATCATAATAGCCTATTTAAGTGGATAGAATGCGTGTGCTTAAGTCTAAATGATAAGCCAATTAGGTGAAATAATGTTAGCAATGTTTTGTCAGTAACGTCACAAATATTTAATGAAAAAATAATAAAATAATCTAAACCTACAGCCTCATTTTCACACATAAAATCATTGATTTCACAATATACTTTAAGGCGCTTCTCTCTCTCTCTCTCTCTCTCTCTCTTTCTCTCTCCCCTCCCCCCCTCTCTGTCTGTGCACAAGTGAAACATTTTCTGCAAGTTTGTATTAGGATCATTTTCTAAACTTGCTTTGAAACCAGTGGTGTTTTGCTACTAGTCATGTATTAGACTTTTGATGCTAAAGAACTTGAATGTCTGCTTTTTTCTCCCCAACACATGGTAGCACGTGTAGTCTTGGCTAGCAATTGTTTTGTCCTGAGGCAATCAGAGTGTTAAAACCTAGGGTCTTTGGGAATTTTACCCAAATCAACTAATAGCTGCTGATTGCCTAGTAATTCCTAGGTGCTGTGAGATTCAGAGAAACCCAGAAAAGGACTCAATAAGAATTACTTACTAAACTTCATGTCTGTGGCTTCCATTTTGATTATTGTAACACTAATTGCTAAATTGGTCTTTTAATAGAAAATCCTGTGCTGCAGGCTGCAGGAATATATCATAAGAACTCAGCTGGTTATGGCAAAGTCACTACCTGGAGGAATCAGGGAATTCCTCCAGAGGAAGCCAAATCCCAAGGAGTTTTTGGTATTACTTGGCTTGTTATATATCAGCTGTATTCTGTTATGAAAATCCTGTGTGCCTTCATAGTTTTCCCAATTGACTTTTCCCTAAGAAGGGCTAACAGTGTGGACTGATCACTCTCTGGACATTCCAGGTATTTGGAGAACAGCCTCAGGAAAGGCTTTCTCTGGAAGCAGATATCTCCCTTGGCCACTTTCAAGGACTAGCAGTAATAACAGTCCACATGCAAATCTCCTGATTTAAGGTAAATTCCACAAGGAGACACCACCTAGGTCAGGTGGATGTTAAGTAATAGCTTTACACAATTTAGCTTGGACCCTCTTTTCTTACAGCCTTACTAACTTTATAGACCTCTAACTCCTTACCTAACCACTTCTAGGAATATTTAGATAACCTTCTGTGCTGACAGCTATGCTCAGCCAGAACCCCAGTTCAAGCCTCCCTGTAATTATCACCATTGGCAGCATCCGGCCAGGTCCATCCCCAGATGGAGGAAAGTACCTTATCAGAGATACCTCCGTACTTTCTAAGAACAGACTTAAGCATCCAGGCTACCCATTTGAGAAGGCCTGGTGGATGTGCCAATTAAGCTTTACTTCCTGCTTTCCCAAACCTTACCTCTAGTTCCAGTTCTCCCTTTAACTATCACCAGAGGCATCTGGCTGTACACAGGTTGCCTAGCGACTGAGCACACTTTCCCCCACTCTGCAGAAAAACGGCAGATAGCTTAGACAGATAGGAGCCACAGGAAAAAAGAAGACAGTTTTATTTTCTCCCATTGACCTAGCAACTTATAGATTCTTAACATTTTCTACTAATCACGTTTAGGATTATAGTTGAGCACATAAGAGCCCTCTTCTTAGATATTACCCGAATTTAGCCTTTAGTTAATTCATTTCCCCATTGGTCACTTCCCTTTGGGGTTGCAAATGAGAATTAACGGTTATTGCCTCTCAGTGTGATTCTTATCACCCCTCCGTTTGACCCTGGAAGCCTGGCTTTATATACCAGGACTTCCAGGGCACGGGACGGAGAAGAGAAAAGAGAATGGAAGAACTAGACGGGTAAGAACTTGAGAGGAACACACTGAGATGGGGGGGGGGACTAGGTTGAAGGGCTAGAAGAGAGGACTAGAGGAATGAGATGGAAGATGAGGAAGAGTCAGATGGGGAAGTACTAGCTGGGTAAGAACAAGGTGAAAAGGACCTAGATGAGGCAGAGTTAAGACGAGAGAATTAAGATAGAACTTAGAGGAAGCAGTAGAAAAATATAGAGAGAAATCAGACAAGAAAGGAGTTAGGCAAGAGAACAGAACTGAAGCTGTGTATAAAGGATGTTATGCCAGAGGAATTAAAGCAAGTGGACTATAGAGCTCGGTGTGCTGAGATTCTATTTCCTGAAAATACTCCTCGCCATTAGTAGTTCTCTCTCCTGAGCCCCTGTGATGTATAATATTAAGGCTGGTCCTGATAATATTATACAAGAATCCTGTAGCCAGATATTGGGCTAAATGCTGAAAGACCACCTTGCCAACTCAATGAATCCTCTGACTGAATATCTCTGAGTCCTTAGCTGAAAGCTCTCCAGCCGAAACGCCTTAGTTTCTTTCTCCTCATGCCTTATATACCTTTCTCCACCCAGTTTTTTCACTTCCTTCCTACTGCTGGGATTAAAAGTGTATGACTTCCTAAATACTGGGATTAAAGGTATGAGATCTCAAGTGCTGGGATTAAAGGTGTGCAACTCCCAAGTATTGGGATTAAAGGTGTGTGCCACCACTGCCTGGCGTCTATGTTTAATGTTATGGCTTGTTCTGTTCTCTGATCGTCAAGCAAATTTTTTAGGGTACACAATATATCACCATAGATTATATAATAACATTATAATTGTGTGTGTGTGACTGTGAATGTCCTAGTTTGGTAGTACAAACTCATATTAAAATATTAATGTAATCTGGACTGACTGAATAAACCAATATATCCATTACCTTATGTATTTAGCATTTTGGATGAAAGCATTTAAACCTTATTCTTGGCAATACTGAAATGTACATGGTTGTTACTTGCAATAATCCTGATACTATTCAATTGGTCTGAAAACTAATCTAATGTTTAATTATAATGGTTACATTCTTCTCACCCACTTCTCACATAGCAATATTCTCCTCTCTAACTTCATAACTTCAATCATTTTACATTCCTCATGTGAATGAGAATATATGTTACTTTTATCTCTCTAATTTTTGTTATTTCCTTTGGCATAATACTCTTCAAATCCACCCATGTTGTCACAAATGATAACATTTCTTCCCATTCAAGGCTGAATACTATCGTATTGGGAGTATATAGTGCATTTTCTTAATTCATGAAGGCATTGACAGAAATTAGCTGGACTAGATCATTTGGCTATTGTGATAACGCAAGAATTATCAGAGGAGTGTTCCCTTGCTTTTTCAGCTATGAAACATCTAATGTTTGTTGACAGAATTTGAGTGCTTCACTTAAATCATGGTGGGTGAACAGCATCAACTGCAGATCCCACCAAATGAAGCATCTGTGCACAGTCAGAATTAAAATACATAAACATATGGCAATTGTATGTGTATTTTTTGATTTATCACTCTGGCTGCTACCATTAACAATATGTGCCCCAAAATATATTTCCTAGGTCTCCTTCCTCAGTTATCTCATATGCTATCTTTTCTACAAGAATGCTCACCAACGTGCCAAATGTAAGTGCCTTTTTCTTCCAATCTCCTCTTTAATATTTGTTCAAGATCTGATGTATGATGTCAAATCATACCTTTTGATTCTCTCTTCTTTCAGATTCCAAGGCATTATACCATCCTTGCTTTCATTCTGTGACTTGTGTGTATTAAGTACATATTTGTGTATATCAA